>JAAVUD010000119.1:4930-259697 GCA_014898915.1 Fusarium chlamydosporum
GAGGTAGCGAGGTAGAGAGGTATAGAAGATAGACGTGGATAGAGAGGTGGATAGAGAGGTGGACAGGTGTAGAGGTGTAGAGGTAGAGAGGTAGAGAGATATGTGAGTGTGTGTGTGGGTATAAGTGTAAGTGAGTACGTAAGTAATGTGTGTGTCTGTGTTCCTGGAAGAAAGGAGAAGGGGACAAGATGAAGAAAGAGTGTCCTTATATAGAGAGAAAAAGAAAGATTTTTCAGAGGCCCCTCACTTCGTATATGGCCACGACAGTAATAATTTCATATGTCTCTTTCTTTGGCGCATTTAAAGTTGGTGAAAATTGCCTGATTAGGCAATTAGACACCACGACTTTTGCTCAAGCTTTGCCCAAGCTACACCCATCAACAAAGGAAGTGATGTAAAGTTCAGGGATACAGAACCTGATTCCCCTTCTAACAAGTTATGAAACTATATCTAGAGAAGAAACCCACAAATGTCTTGCAAGGGGACAGTTAAAATTGAACATGCTTTACAGGTTCTCGATAGCTATCGACTTCACAACTCTCTTCGACATTAAGGCTTTCACAATGTCCTCCTACTTGTAAGAGCTCTCTAGGAAACATGCGGAAGATTCTATGGATCTTTTTTCCCTTTTCCTTCTACCATCTTGTCTTTCTGTCAAGGTGCACGAGACCTCACTGAGTGAACTGCTGCCCGATGACTCATATTCCCGTAGCAACGTAGATATCTGGATTCTCAAATGAGGCTTCTGAAATCAAATGCTGTGTTTAACATCCAGGGCCATGTAAAAGCTCCTGCATCGAAGATAATTCTCATTGACCTGGAAACATGTAGTGCTTGTGTGAAAGGGCTGTTCTCGAGCATGAAGTGGCGGAGCAGCTGAACAACTTGGTTGCTCTTGACAGCACATTTTGAGTCACCAAATGAACATTACTTGAGATAGATATGGTGAGAGGGAAATCATGTGATTAGAAAAGGAACAACAAAGGTAGCAACTAGCATGATGATGTTAGAGATTACTGTAATTTTGACGTGACAGAGATTATGAGACAGGAACTCAGTCGGTACAGGTGTAATCATCTTGCTACATTCTGCATTGCATTAATCTGAAAGTTGCTGCCTCTCTTATAGTTTTAGGTTCATTCTGATGACCTAAAACCGCCAGTAACTTTTAAAATCTAGACTACCCTTGAAGATTCCATCAATACAGTCATAGCTTTCACTTTAGAATGCAACTGACACCAAGGCAGCTGTTCAGCCGGTAATGTTATCTTGAGGGATACACTCTTTAGCTTTCTCATTCCACTGTCACTGTCATATTAGGATTCGCTGTAATTATCAGAGAACGCTTTTACCGGATAGCTCAGGTCGAGAGTACTTACCCGAATAAAGTTATTTCTCTTCAATTTCATCTTGACTTGCATTATTACGAGCAAGACTTCGTTTGAGAGCATTTATGAGCGCAATTACTGAACCTTCTCCTGACATCGTCGTGCAGAGTGATGGAAATGAATATTTAAGGGGGGATCATGACAGGATAATCTCAACTACTTTGCTGACAGGATCGCACAACCACAAACATAACCAAAAGCCAAGCTCCTGATCATCCGCCATGACTACTGGTACCTCTATTCCTCACCCCGATAGCCACAACATACCCATAAGACAACAAACATGGTGGCCCCTAATCCGACCATATCTGTTGTCTGGGGAACTTAAGCCAGAAGATCTGGACATGGCATGTGCGATCTGCACCGAACGCATGGCAGTCGTTGAAAGTCACTTCCAAGCCAACGACAGGCCAGGCGTCGATCATGGGGGCTTCATACTTCCCTGCGGTCACATCTATGGCAAATCGTGCCTTAACACATATCTCGACACACAACGTAAACTGAAACGGTCGCAAGTATGCCCGACCTGTCGAGCCAGCTTCGTTCACGATACCTGTCGACACCTTGACTTTGGGTGCAGAATTCCCAACACAAAACAAGGTGTACTGCACATACCTCCAGTACTCAGCGAAGGGGGTTTACTGTCCGAGAAGTGTAGGCTTTGCTTCCTCGAGGGTTTTGCCGATTCCTTGATGGAAAAACTTGAAGCTGTGTCTGGTGAAGATGCGGACAAGCTTGGCATCTCAGTCACACTTGGGAACATGACGTGCTGTCGAAAATGCTACGACGGAGTCTATATAACCCATCGGCCTCCCAAAGATTTCTTGGACTACGTTGACTCTGCCCTGGAACAATTTGCCGCTAGGGAAGAGATTTTTGGGTTGGCTTGGGGCGCACAAAGAATAACGACCATCGATATAAAGTGTCAACGCGAACTCCTTTAGTTTAATAAGTCATCACATCTGCTGTTTCATTTATCTTTTGGCTAGATTAATATATATTTGGTTTCCAACATCACATGAGACTTGATATTACAGGCGAAGACGGAAGTTTGAAGTTGCGAACGTACATGTCGTTACTGCTACATAGTAACACCGATATCTGTGATGAAGTGAGGCAACAGATGACTTTTAAAATATTTTTCTATCTGATCAACTAACGAAGTGCAGTGGAAGAAGTCGTCATGAGGGAACATTTACGTGTAACTGATTTTAATATCGTCATGAACGGAGCCGATTTCCGCAACCATCTCAGTCGAGTTCGCCTCTTCAGGCACCATAGCATTTACAAAGTGTGTGTCTACCGACGCATTGACAAACACGTCGATGCCACGGCGCACGGCAGGATCAATATCAGACCGTTGGAGTGATTTGATACTGACTGTGAATTTCGTAATCCGCCATCTCCCATTCTTGCTGTTCTTCTTGAACACGATGGTTGGCGGATGACCTGGGACTTGCACCTCAAGAATTGCCTGCATGGGATTTTCGGTTCTGACGAGCTCTGAGGTCAGCTTACTGTTCATTTGAGCCAATCCGCATTTAAAGCACCATTCAGGTACTTTCATGGACGCTGCCCTCTTGTCCGCCATCTCCTTGCGTTCTTCTGGAGTCACACGGAGAAGTGTGCCCAGGTTGTGAGGGCAAAAGCATCTGGTGAACTCAAGAACATGGCGACAGGTAGGGCATCTGTGTTCCGCCATGTCTTCTTCACTGTGATCTGACAGCTTAGCAGCACAAGAGACGCCGAAGATGTGGCCGCATACGAGGATATACGCACCGTGAGAAAGGACAAGTTTATTGTTACTTGTGCGGACTTTGATGTCTTGGTCGATAGCCATCTTATCCAGACATATCCCGCATTCAAGTTCCAGCCGCTCTGCAGCTGATGAGTCCTTGTCGAGAATATCCATGAGGTAAGGGAAGAAGGTTTCAGTGATGGCAGACATTTTGGGTGAGTTGAGTTGCCTTGTTGTTAGAAGATGTGGATCTGAGCCGTTCATAGATGGATGTAGCGTTTGAGTTGGGATAAATTGAATTCGAAAGTTCATTTCCGAGACCAGTCATGGTATTATATACACTTCATTTCTTGGTGTTCTTAGTTTTGTTAACACACAATGGGTGTCCTGAGAGAAGGGTTGTGACAAAGGCACCCTGCAAAGGCCCTAAGAACGAATCAATATACAAGTTACATCAAATAACAACCAGCGTTTCAGGCTGGACATAGGGAAGCTTATATGAAACAGATAGAACAAGAGGCAGCACACTCTCAGACTTCGTATTTCCTTAACTCAAGTTCTTTGAGCATTAGGTAATTATCTCACAGTGTTGAAAGAACACACTCAAGGGTTTCCCAGGCTAAGAATTTGATCTCAGATAGCCTGAAACGAACTATCAACTTAGGACATGATGATTTAGGCCTGTTGAATAGGTGGTTCGTCATATACCTAGTAGGTAAATGTTGAACTTTAGGGTACAACAAACATGGACTTGGCCCAGCTCAGATTGATACGCGACTTGTTGGGTTCCTCTAATAGCTATTCTTTGTTATTTCCAGCAAGTGATAAGGTTACAATGAGTGGTGGCAGTTCCTCAGCAATTATTCGAGACACGGTTTGCACTTCAAGTGGGCTTGTATTGATAGGATTCAGAAGTGCCAATGCAAGTAACACAAAATCAGAATTTCTCCCCAACTCCGGCGCTTGTTTCGAAGAAAAAGACCAACTCTATCCGAAATATATCTGTCCCCGGTGAATAAAACCTCTGTAAGAGTGGAGTCATCGAATCGCCGTTTATTGCCCTGCCACGATACTACTTCGGCGTCAGTAGTAGCGGCCATTAGTTTTCCGAAGCGCCATCTCCATGCCTATTGCTCAATGAAATGGTCTTAGCCGACTGTTCCAAGATGTCGTCCACCTCTTCCAGGATCTCATCATCCTTAACCCGTACCACATCGTCCTCCTCTTGCTCAGTTCGCACAGCCTTTGGTCGCGTAACTGCGACTCGTCATATTACGAGCCAGTTGTGCAATGCCCACTCCGCCACTCTATCTTTGTCTGTCGTTGTATCATCTACCAATCTATTCATCTGTAGATTCCTTTCCCTTCTCCAGTTATCCTGAAGCATAAGAGATGATAAGAAACGAAATTCATAGGTTCATCTTTACCATTCTTCGACGAAACCTTATGCCATCTACCGTCTATACCGTAAAGCTTAGAGGTTAATTAGATCAACCTCAGAGAAGTCAGGGGGTGCTCTGCCGTAAACGACACGGGCTTTACTGTCGAGAGCCGTGCCTTCATTACTAATCCAGATGTTACCGTTGCTGTACGCCTGCGTACGATGGATTTCGTCGTCGCTGATGCCAAGGTCATCGCGAGGAATCCAGACCGTCGGCCGACGTGCCCGGAGAGCCTCGTGCTGGAAGGCATGCCTGGTGAGAGCATCCCTTTCATCCGGTGTAAGGTCTTCGATTTCATCGTGAATGCCGCCAAAAAGAGCTTCACCTATGGCCCGTTGGGCTTCAATATCCTTCCGACGATGTTGTTGCCGATACTGTGATGCTCGCTTGTTTTTATCTGTCTTCAATACTGCGATCTTGCGAAGCTGTTGTCCTCCGCCCTTTGCCCATGTACCAACTTGCTTCATGGGTCGGCGAACTGAATCAAATCTCCGCATCTCAATGGCATCATTGGCTCCCTTCAGATTCTCGGTCTTCGCAGCTTCTGTCTCTTCATTCTCCGCCTCTTCATTAAGCTCATCGTCGTCGAGTAAACCAAGGCGTTGATCTTGTGCTCTCTGGAACGCCTGGTCACGCAATACGGCCTCATCCTCGAACGTTATTGGCAAGTAGCGGAAGAGTGGCCCAAACGAATAGTTGAGCAACACTTGGTAGAGACCGGTAAGAATAAGAACAATAATCATAACGATGCCGTGAGGTGTGCATGTATTTTTGCCAGTCTCGTCCTCGGTAATGAAGAACAAACCTGCCATGCACAGTTCCATGAAATAGATACCGGTAAAGGTCTGATTGATAGCCCTGGGGTACAGGACACCACCGGTATCGTGCTCAAAACGGGTCACGTAGAGCATGGCGTATCGCTGGGCCATCCATAACAGAGCGAAAGTGATAATCGCGAATATGGAAATGAGTGGCGCGATGACGCAGTATACCAATCCAATACAGGCGAAGTTGGTATAGATTGGGAAGAATCGACCCCAACTGACCTGATTGAGCTTGGTGTTTCGAGACCACTTGTTGCGCGCGGTGCTATCCAATATCTTTGCGATGCCATACCACATAACCAGAGCTCCAATCTGAAGGAGTGTTGCAGAGCTTGTAGACATTGCCTGCAAGATCATGTAGGAGAAGAAATAGTTAGCGGCAGTCGGAAGGTTTGTGGCAAGAAGATCAAGGACATCTCCGACTGTCTGCAATTCCTTGAAGTTGTTGACAAGAGCGTCAATAGAGGCTGCGAAAAATGATGCAATCGACACAATCAGGAAGACCTGAATGAACAGGAAGACGAAGTAGTAACGCTGCACAAACTCGGCCCTCTGAGAACCTGTCTTAACACCTTTGAAGTCGGCAAAGAAACCTAAAATGATGGGGACCAAGAACAAGAGGAGACCAAGCAGAACGGCGGGCAAAACACCAGCAATTGCTTTGGCGAAATTGTGGAGTGTCTTATCGTCCTTGAGGAAAGAAAGCCACTGGTTATTGCGAATCAAGTTGTCAAGCTGGCTCAGCGCGGCTGTCCAAGCCACAGGAATAGCCCAGAGGAAGACCATTGCAACAATAGCCACAAAGACGAATCCTCCTCGCAGCCATTCTTGCCACCAACTGAACGCCATATTGTCCCAGTTCACGTCTCTGGGCGAAATTTCGTTCATTCTCGGTGCCATCTGCTGGGGAAGATGGTGGATGACGCTCTGGCAAGCCATGTGAGCTGCCACTTGATGGTTGAATTGGATAAAGGCTGAGTTCATAAGTGGGAAGCGTTCAGGGTGGTTTTGGTCTTCTTCAATTTCCACATTCAAACGAGCCAACTGCTCGCGACACCAGTAAATTGTGTCGACCTTTTTCGTAACAAGCGGTATAGGGAACAACCATGTCTTTCCGAACATGGGTAGACGATGAGTTGGGCGGTCCTTCTTCTTAAGATATTTCTCCCATTCCGCAGGCTCAGCATCTTCCTTATACTCGGGATTGTACGCCATGGCATACTCAACCGGGCTTTCTTCAATTTCGGGACTGACAAATGGTAGGGCATACTTGATTCTTTGCCACAAAGGTTTACTTTGTGCATCTTTGCGCTCCCTATAGGCTGCGGAAACCTCTCCTTGCGGGACAGGAGAAGCATAAGCACCGGGAGGAGGCTTCCAGAACTCCCACCATCTAGACTCTCCTCTGACGTAGATCTCATCGATATTGTCGACTCTTCGGACTGTATTTCCCGCGTTGCCGATATGTTCAGATTTCAATCCTGGATTCATCGCAGCAGTGCTTTCAGCCGAGTGGCGGTCCGTGTTTCGTGACTGGTTCTGAACTCGAAGAGTATCCGACGGCGAGCTAAGCTCGTCTTCTTCTATCGAAGGTCGAACCCGATATCTTTCAGAGCCCCGAGACGGAGCGCGCTTCTCTCCGGGCTGCGACAAGCCCATAAAACCATTTGTTGTCTCCAGAGTGCTGTCCACGTTCTTCTCTGCCTTGGACACAGCACCCAGAATGCCATGTCCGACCTTAGACAGAGGATCGCCGAGAATTGGGACTTTGAAACCCCGTGTTTTCTCGCCATTTTCGTCGTGACGTGCTTGCTCCTGGCCCATCTCGTACTGAGACTCACGAACACCAGCGTCAACAGAATGGGGAACCTCGTGCTTATCACCGGCGGTTGTACCTCCAGAGCTGTTTGCCAGCCGTTGAGCCTCAGCATCTGCTTGCGCCTGTCGCTCAGCCCTTTCTTGTTTGCTAACTGCCTTGAGCTTCATTTCTTTGCGCTCCTTCTTTTCAGCTGCCTTTGCCTGCTTGAGCTGGGCCTTCTTTGCAGCTTTAATAAGGTCTGTCTCTGCGGATTCGAGTTGCTGGTGTATACTGTTTCGTTCCTTGACTTTGTCAAGTAGTGGCGATAAATCTCGGTTGAGCCAGATATTTCGGATGCCACCGGGGAAAACATCGAAGAGTCCTGTCAGGGCCTCCTCGCTGAGCCATTTGGCAGGAATTGAGTTGACAAGGACGGTAGTAGCCGAAGCCTTGAGGCGGTGCTCCGCACTGGTAAGGTAATCTTGACGAACCTTAACGTAAATTTTGAGCTCGATGAAGAACACCCAACAGACCCAGATGATCACAAGAATGCCCATCAACAAGTGAGCTGCGTATCTGCTTGTGTTCTTCGGACTGACATTTCCCCATGCGAGTGTATCTAGGCCAGTAGGCCTACCGGCATCCTGACCCAGACGTCGACTATCCTCATCGACATCTATTTGTTGACCAATACCTCCAATAAAGTTGATGGGAATCAGGATCGGCATAACCACACAGCAAATCGGCAGGAAAATGATGAGAAGGGTCTTCAAATATCGAAGGAAAAAGTAGGCATCTAGACCACACTTATTGATGATTTCTCGATCGTCGTAGTGCCATAGTGTCTTGAGCATGCCACCAATCGTCGTGGGAGGGGGCTCGGTTCGTTCTCGTTCAGGGACAAGGTAGGTTTTCGGTTTGAAGATACGAGCGAGTTTATTACGTAGGAAGAGAAATGCCAGCAACTGGACCGTGAAAATAGCAACAGCTACTCCCAAGGCAGTGAGGAAGGTGGTGATTCCGATACCGCGATCGCTAGTCGCAGCACTGGTCTGTTCAGGGGTGATACCAAGACCGCCCGAGGATGTTCTTGTAGGCCTTTCGGAGGTCGTCGCCGACGGGGTTCCGAAGCTCTCGGAGAGCGCTGTAGATACCAGCGAGCTGGCTATTGAGGATAATGTCCCGGTCGTTGAGTCGGTGGCCGACGCCGAAGCGTCGGCTTCTGTAGAAGACATCCTATTTAGGTAGCCTCTGGGCTAAGTGTCGTTTAAGTATCGTTTTAAGAGTCGTTTAAACCTAATCTTAAACTTTTTGTCGCTCCCCTAATCTCTAGATGGCGAGAGTTTGGTATGTATGTTGTTTTTGCGACCTATATGGATTTGCCCCAGAAGGGGAACGGTATTGAGGATAAAAGTCTATTCTCAGAAGAGAGATAGGGAACTGCTCCAATCGAAGATCAAGTAAACAGCATAACGAGGTAGGAAACGCTTTCAAAGTAAACGTCGTTAAGAGTAAGAATAAAAACGGTCATGAAGGGGAAAGAGGGTATGGGGAGGAATTGTAACAAAAAAGAAGGTTTCGTTCCAAGATATCTCGGTTTGGGCCTGCCTTCCGTCGCGTCATGGCAGGAGCCCCTGCTAGGAGGGGGACAGAAATGTTGACCTCTAAGCTTCAAAGTACACAAATAGATAACCTAAGGACACGTCCTGATATGCATAAAGTGACTCACTAATTTCGTCCCCCATGGCTCAACCAGCCAAGTTTTCTGGTTCCTCAGGGCCCCTGCCGACGAATATGTAGCTACCCATACCAATTTGGGAAGCCGCAAGTATGTGATAGGACACAGGATAAGGGTGGAAGCAAACAGGGGTTTTTACTGGATCATCCCGGACAGTACTTTGCCGACGGGACCATACCCCCGCTAATCAGTACAGAAAGACTGAATCCCATGTTTCCAAGTACAAGAATAAATCACGTATGAGTTCAGCTTAATTCTGCATGGACCGGTCAGCTGTTTCTGTCATCCATGCTTCTATCAGGCATGTTTTCTTACCTCAACAGCCCCGCTGAGTACGAAAACTGGATAATCCCAGCAACATCAACATGTTGCAGATGGGTCTAGACCAATGACATCAGTGGCTTGCCTGCTGCGTAGGTACACGAAACAGCCCCTTGTGTTTGGACTTTGTTCAGCGGCTACAGATCCATTGGCTTTGGTTGCACGTGCACTCTCTGTTTGTCCTTGTCTTAGGCGCGAACGATGAAGAAAGCCACCAGGAATAGAAGCCTCGAGCCGCGCGCTACGAACCAACAAAAGTTATAAAATGACAATTTTTT
Organism: Fusarium chlamydosporum; assembly: GCA_014898915.1. NCBI lineage: Eukaryota > Fungi > Ascomycota > Sordariomycetes > Hypocreales > Nectriaceae > Fusarium > Fusarium chlamydosporum. The sequence continues at coordinate 14,458 of JAAVUD010000119.1, forward strand.
TTTTCCTTCTTTTATTTGCCCTCTTTGACCACACCACTTGAAGTGTACCGGTAAGTCGGGTCGGCGCTTCTATCATGTATCAGATCTTGCTTGGTATGGGGGCTTAGGAACAGCCCATGTTGCGAGATTAGATTCAGTGCTACCCCAACCAAGGTCACACCCTCAGAGAATGCTTAAATCTATCGGCTAAGGGACAAATCATCTTAGGCCCTTTGTGCCATCTTTGAGCTGCTTTTAGCCGACTTATTTTCTGTGCCCCTAGCTTTGTTCTCTCTGCTATGATTCTACCTAGGGGCCGTAACTTCAGTGATAGCTATCGGGACGAGAAAGTGAGACTGTGCATGAAAAAAGGAGTAGATCTTATTACGTTATAGTATGGAAATGAGGTTCTAGTCGCTGCAATTAAAGGTCGACTTGGCGATGAAGGTGTCAATTCCGCGTATTCGTTCCAATTTCGCTTCAATTTTCGCAACCCCATACGAAATCTTGGCGTTTATGTCGTGTTCCCAAAACAATATACCACGGGACCACATGATTGCATTGTTACGTTGCAGGTAGTTGCTTGTGTATCTGTGCTTGCTTATCACTCGGCAGTAATTTGTGCGGAAAAGGAAGATCTGCACTACTACATCTTGTTGATGCAATAGAATCGGGGGTTGTCCAAGCATCTAGACCTTACCCTACAGCACGCCAAAACTTCTTGTATCATCACATTTCCACTTGCTGATGTTGTACGAGTCTATACTAGAACCAGCTAGGGCTACCTTAAGCTCTTGATAATCAGCTCTAGATAATTGATCGACTTGACGCATTGCTTTCTCGTTATCTTGGCATAACAGTGAACCTAAGGTGTCGAGGCCTCTGGATTTATCTGTTAGCTAAATCAATTCACCTTTTGCTTACAAGCTCACATCTTCACTCGTCAGAACCTCACCGACAATAGCTCCTAGACGAAACAAATAAGTCCAGCATCAATCTTAGACGTGATGTTATTTACATGTTTTTTATACCCTAAACTCAACATTCTTTTCTGTATCAGCATCTGTTCATTAGGCAATCATTAAACACATAATCGTAAGGGGCGAAATAAACAACCCATTTCAGACAAATTCTTAGCACAGGAAACACCTGTGATGGAAGATGGATAAACTATCTGTTGTACAATCTACTACTTTGGAAGCGCCATGATAATCAGGCGGTAAAATAGGTATATGCAAGTCTAAAGTGCAAGCTTGAAAAGAACAAAATGAAACAACGCCCATTTCCAAATGCCCATCATGAACCATCTATATCTCGAAACACACATGCCAGTGAAATAGCCAGCACGGCCTCAGTCGAATCCGTCAAACGCCAACCCAATATTGTCTTCCCATGTCTCTTTCCCTCGTCAACACTCATGATAGCATTTCAACAGTCCAGAAATGCTCTACTCTAATCTTTTCTCCGACTTTCTTGTCTCTTCGAGCTCCTTGCGAATCATATCGTTAAAGACCTCGGGATTATCAAGATAGAGATGGTGTCCGGCCTTGGGAACGAGAAGGACCTTTGCACTTCCATTTTCTCTCTTCCTTTCTTCTTCTGTGGCATTCTCAAGAGCCTTTTGCTTCGCTGCGTTGAGCTTTTCCTCAGAAGCAATACCGCCAGCGACATCCATCCAGTCGTTCTCTCCGTACATGAATACCACTGGGATGCCCATCTCCTTGAGCTTGGTACCATCAGGCTGTTCGATTGTTTGACGACCGACTTCTTGAATGCGGTTGATGACAGGTCGACGAGCGTATGCACCAGGTGCGAGGATATAAGCTAGAGCATATTCGCCACTGCCCTTTTGCTTGAAGATGGAGAATGAGTAGTCGTGAAGAGCTTGGGATTCAGCTGGGGGGAGGTGGTTGAAACGGCGGAAACTCCAGCCTGAAACGAATCGTGGACCGAGAGGACCGCTCATTCGGACAATACTGAAAGGAGAAATGTTTTGATCCCAGAGCCAGACGAACCAGCCTGGTAGAGGACGTCGAAGTACGTTAGAGGCGGGCTTATGCTTAGAAAGAGTGCCAGAGTTGTCGGTGGTACTTTGCTGATCTTGGATCATCTCGGCCTCTATCGTCGATGTGTTTGGTTCGGGCATCGAAGCGTTGACGGCGTAGGGATCAGCTGGGATACCAACTGGTGAAGCTAGAATGAGCTTTTTGAGGCGACCAGGATACTTGAGGGCGTATGAAACTGCGAGATAACCTCCAAGAGAATGCCCAAGCAGAGTGAACTGCTCCAGCTTTCTCTCCTTTCGCCACTCTTCCAACGCATCGACAAACCAACCCTCCGCCTCAATAACTTGATCCTCCTTCTTCTTCGCATGGATCTTGAATGCAGGCCGAGACGAGTTTCCACATCCCAGCATATCCAGCGCATAAAGCTTGAGTCCTCGCATACGAGAAATAGGCTCAAAGTTCTTGTAGAAGAAACCAAGACCAGCTCCGTATCCGTGGATCATGACGAGAGCGTCTTCCGTCTTTTCTCCGACTCTCTCGACTGAAACTTCGTTCAAAGCGCGGTTTTTGCCCGAAAGTTGAACCATTGATCGTCGCCATACTCGTGAACCGTAGGGATCTGGTCGTTCGGGGGTATCGATGTTTGTAATGCTATCGTTGGCTTCTCGAAGATGTGGCATGAGACTTAGAAGGTTGCGCTCAACGGCTTGAGGGGCAAGACTCGTCCACTGCATAACGTTAGCACTCAATTCATGCGCCACAGCGCTGTATCTCTTACCCATTGATACGCAGCATCTTTATAACCCAGTGGAAACAGAAATGCATGCGACGGCTTCAATTCAGCTTGATGCTTAATCTCCTCAGGCGCATCAACTCTGCCGCCATGCGGTGGTCTCACAGTACCGTCTGTACTCATAGTTCGCGAAGTAGCAGGGATTATAGCGGTGATTGTCGAAAGTCGCGATAAAGGTAGTACCGCAGAAGAATGATGAAGCCTAAGCATTCCGCGGGGGGAAAGGGGGGTTAATATTCCTGGACCCCCGAGAATTGATCTGTCCGAAAAAACACTTTAAAATTATGGATGACGCCTCTTTTTCCGTGACGCAACAGTGGGAGGGCTGAGCCGGACCGGAGTTAAGGCACAGCTGTCGGGTTTTGCACGGGTTGGAGATGAAATCCGTGATCAACTCCGCGGTAGGATGGGAAATTGGAGTAAGATTGCGGAGTGAAGGCGGAATTTAATAAGATAAAAAGAGGCTGAGTAGAAGCAAAGTAAGCGACATAGATAACAAAGAGTAGAGGTCAGTTGAGTGTTTGAGTGAAATTGTTTCCAAGGAAATGGATCTGGGATCGGATCGCGGTATTGGCATATGTCAAAGAAATGCAACGGAATAAGTCGGTTTATTAACAAAAAAACGACTTCCATATTGGTAGGTACCCCATTCTTCACCAACCGTCGTTGTTCAACGTGTTGGGGAAACCCACTACAATTGGCGCTTGGACCGCTAAAGAATGAACCGAATACCGACTGAAGCTCAACCTTACAGGGGATAGGACAGGAGACGGCTTTTTGCTGTAATTTTTGGCTTGTGATGACGATTGACCAACCTACCTAAAGAGAGTGGAGGGCGGGTCAAAGAAACCGAACCACCCCCAGATCACATCAGATCACGAGTCTCGACCACGTTCAACGCTAAACTTTACCAACTGACAATACTAGACTCCTTCACTATTCAGAAATCTTGATAGTTGATCTGACCGCCTGACGATCCGACCCGATCGGTCCCTCCCTTGGACATCAGTGCATGGCCTCGAGCTGTCTTTGACCGGCTGCCCCTCAGCCCCCTTGATATCGAAATATGTCCGACGATGTCGATTCCATCGTCAAAGGCGCTTCTGCTCCCACGCAAGGCGCCAAAGATGTCGCGGGCGCGAGTCCAATCCTGCCTACCACCGCAAAGCAGGGCGATCCTCTTCACCATACTCCGAGCTCTCCATCTATGATCTATCTCAACCTGTTAATCCTCGAAGCATCTCTCCGTGCGCAATTCCTTGAACTACGAGCGAGAAAACGACATCACACTTTCTTCCTGACACTTTTGTCTCTTTGGATTGCCGGCTTTGGCTATGCCCTCTTTCTCGCGCCCCGTGAAGATGGCCGAGGAGTTGGTGGTTCTATCTACTGGGCTGTAGAAGGTGCTGAAAAGGTGTGCTTCATGGGCGGTATCATCACTGCAATTCTGGTATGGGCAACCGGTATTTGGGAGCGCGGCATTCGTTGGCCGCGACGCTGGTTTGTCATTTCCAACAGAGGACTGCGCGGCTTCAACTGCAAACTGATCATAATACGACGGACATGGTGGGCCGAGGCTCTCTCAACAATCGGATTCTTTTTGACGTATGGCCTATTTTCGCACACGGCTAGTTCATCCTACCGCTACGTCGAGCCGAGCCTTTTGCGCGAGGTGGAGAAGGAACTCCAGATCACGAGCGACACCCATCCCACGCTGGTATTGCCCCACGATGATGAGGAGAAAGGCGGTCACGAGGAGGATCTAGCACCTGGAGGTGACTACGTCAAGCTTCTGCTTCTTGCTAAGCCTTTTTCTGCGACATTTCGCGAGAATTGGGAGCTCTACAGGACGGAGTATTGGGAGAAGGAGAATGAGCGTCGTGCGCTGCTGCGACAAAAGGTCAAGGAGAGGGATAATCAGCTTGTGCGAGCGCAATATCCCTGGACTTGGTGGTTCCCTGGACGACAGCCTCGACGGCACGAACCTGAGAAGTCTGCTCCTCATGGACCGCGCCATGTTACTGTTGAACGAGAACGTAGACGTCGGGGTAGTAGTGTCCGTCGCCCGTCCACAAGCTCAACCAGAAGCCCGACTCCCGGTCTCGAAGAAGAGCAAGGAGTTCATCGACGATCCAGCAGCGGTTCAATCTCGAAAGGACGCAAGAGACTATCTACAAGTTCCAAGCCGAAACGGCCTGGTAACGATTCACGCTCTGTCACGCCCGATTTCCCTTCGCCTCTGGCTAGGGAAAGCAGCGCGAATGATACTCCTGAGTCCGGGCCTGAAGGCGGAAAGGCTTTGAGGAATTCATCTTCCCGATCGACTGTTGGGTCCAAGGAACGAGAATAAGGGTAGCTTAGATATTAATTTGTGATATTAACTGATGGAAGTTTATGACGTCTAGTGTTCTTGTGGTTCAACCACAGTCTGCGCACCAAAGTTGATGAGTTCCTGCGCCACATCTGGTTTTCCTCTTTTTGTGAGAAAAGTCGCCATATTGTGATTCGATCCTAGCCACGGATCGCATGGCATGACATGATTTAGATCCGCTCCCAGCTCAACAAGAACCTTTATCGACTCACGTACCCGTTCATTGGCACCAACGTTGAGAGCGGCCCATACCAATGGTGGAAAACCAGCGGCATCCAAATCATTCGGTCCAGCGTGTCCCCCCTCGATGAGTAGTCTTAGTGCGGTGATGTTCGCATTTATGACAGCGACGTGAAGCGCTGTTGTCCCACAGGGTTGTAGCTTACGTACATCATTAATATGTATCGCAGCACCTCTTGAGAGAAGAAGCTCTGTGATGTCTTGATGACGGTGGTATATCGATGTTATAAGTGGCGAGAAAGTAACCAGCGGTAACATGTGGAAACTTAACCTGTCGCCGAAATCAATATGATATCGCCCTTCAGTAATTCCCATTCCAGGATCATGAAAATTTAATGACGGCGCATTTATATCCAGGCCGTGATCAAGCAGCCATCTTACAGTGTCAATGTTTCCGCTCTTGGCAGCTTCGTGAAGGGGCGTCCAAAACCATCCATTGCGTCTTTGCTTCTCAGCCCCGAAAACCCCTGTATCGTAATTTGCTTTGCTGCACTTGTACACCCTCAGAGTCATGTACCGATGTACATTTTGCAGTGCTCTCAAATTTCCATGCTTCGCGGCATGGAAAGTTACGTGGTAATCTGCGTTTTCGAGCTGGCGCTTGTACAGCAGGGGCGTAACAAAAGTGTACAGCGCTGGAGAAACTTGGGCTAGTGATGATAGGGCGTGGCTAGTTATGCAGGAGTCTATGATTTGCAGAAGGATTTCTGGGGGGAGGCAAGTGAAGGATGCCATTGCATTGTGAGCGACTTTAACTGAGGTGTCGATTTTTGGTGATAAAAAATTAAAGATAAAATCAAGTTCTGAATAATTGCTAGTCATGAATAAGTGAGAAGATTCGGAGGGGCCGGCTTGATCGATGGGTGATCCATGTTAGTCTGACGAAATGGATACAATTTTTTCCCTTCGTTTTTTTGCTTGGTATGAATTGAGTGAGGTCTCTTATTAAATACTGCGAGTTTTTTTTATTTATTTTTATTTATCTTGTCTTACATGAGAAGGTGTAAGATTGAATGAGGAGTAATTGATACTTGATCACATCTCACTTATACACTTGGGAGTAAGACAAGACAAAGACACCAATAAGAGATCTGCATCGACAGTCCTCGGTTATACTTAACACTTGTTTCAATGTTTGATGCAAGTTAAAAGCTGGGCAATCCTCATCTTGCATGTTACTAGAGAGGGATGCACAGTATTTCTACTTAACCGCACCTATCTCAATTCGCAGATAGTAAGAGCATCTTACTGACAATTAATTAAACAAATCAAGTAAGAATCTTATCTATTTTCTTATCTGGTCTCTATCAACGATAGAATAAAAGCCGCGCACCAAGAAAAAATATCCGTCCCGAGATCGGCCGCGGAGAAATACCTTTCAATTATCTCGGCAAACTTGACAGCTTCGGCTTCAAAAGTGCAGTGCATAATGTGTTTCGCAGATGTACTATACCAAACAGAACACACGTCAACAGAAGATCCGTCCCGTGACAGATTCTATTCAGCACTTCAGGTATGGTATACGAGCAATTGAGTCTCGTGAAGCTGAGGTGCGTTATTTAGCTTCCTTTTCTCTTCGGCTATTAACCGAGTAGTAAGTGACAGTGAGTCAGGACTATACGTAAAATCGCAGTAGATTCCAATGTATGCATATCTACACCAGATCAAGAGTAGTATCCTCGGACAGTTTTACCGATTTTGGTCGAAACCCTTTGCAGAAATGTACCCGCCGGCGACTGACCGGCGGCCGTTATCTGGTATCGTATCTCAGTGGGACGGCCAAGTGAATGGCATGCCGTTCGTTACTGTTTAAAGAGTGGTCAAATCTGGGGTAACGGTGCTGCGCCCGCTGCAAGTGCCGTTATCGCGAGGGAACATCCCTGCTGAACTTAATATTCTTCATAGTGTAAGGCCATTATAGATGTGTTGGTGTGATAAGACCAGTCTGACTATAGCTAGGTGAATGGTAGCTGTAGAAGAAGCATCGGTATTTAAATAGACTGGTATCCTCCTGTCGTTCATTGTTCAGTGAATGTGTTAAGTGTATATCGCCATCATGTTCAACTGGGATAAGTTTCTCTCTCCAAAACCGTCTCTAGACGTTCCCGCTCTAGAGACGGTTGATCTCAACGACAAGGAGATGGAAAAGAGGATTGTTCGAAAGCAAGATTTGAGAATCATGCCATGGGTTTGCATAACATATCTTCTCAGTAAGTTTCCTCGTCTTGGGCGTCAACAACCTCTAACTTATTGTCAAGACTATCTCGACAGAGTCAACCTTGGCAATGCTCGTACTCTCAACAATGACACACCAGAGCACAATATCGTCACTCAACTCAACCTAACCGGCCAAAGATACAACATCGCAGTCGCTCTTTTCTTTGTGCCATATGTGCTCATGGAGTTTCCGAGTAACATCCTCCTCAAGTACTTTTCACCAAGTAAATGGATTGCCAGAATTATGGTGTCTTGGGGCATTGTGACGATCTGCACTGCTGCTGTGTCTAGCTATGCTGGGTTGTTGCTTGTGAGAATTTTCCTCGGTTTGGCAGAGGCTGGTTTCTTCCCTGGGTGAGTTGAGTGATCTAAGAAGCTGTGACAGTGAGACTAATTAATGTAGTATCATGATGTACCTTTGCTTTTGGTATAAACCTGAAGAGAGAGCCACACGAATGGCCATTTTTGCTTCGAGTGTTGCTGTAGCGGGCGCTTTTGGTGGTCTTCTTGCCACAGGTATTTCGTACCTGAACGGAAAAGCTGGTCTGTCTGGCTGGCAATGGTAAGTTCACTCACATGTCATACAGTCCCATTTCTAACAAAACAGGCTCTTTGTGCTTGAAGGTATCCCTGCTGTAATTGTCGGAGTTTTAGTGTGGTTCTTCCTCCCCGACTGTAAGTCACTTCCCACTCCTCGACACCTCCACAAGCTCACATCTCGCAGACCCCCAAACCGTCTCTTGGCTTTCGCCCCAAGAACGTGCCTTTGCAGTCAAGCGTCTCGGTCCTTACGCCCCTTCCATGAATGATAAGCACTGGGACAGCAAGGTTGCCAAGGAGACTGTTTCTGATTACTTCTTCTGGCTATTTGCCATTGCCTACTTCTTCATGGCCAACTCCCTCAACGCATTTGGTTACTTTGCGCCTACCATTGTTGCATCTCTGGGATTCAAGGGAGCGCATGCTCAGCTCCTTACTGTTCCTCCTAATGTCTTTGCCGTATTCATCATCGTCGGCAACTGTCTGCATAGTGACAAGACCAAGGAGCGATCTAAGCATGTCCTTGGAGGATTGATATTTGTGGGAACTGGATACCTTCTACTCGCATTGGTCAAGCATTGGGGAGTCAGATACTTTGCTGTTTGTCTGATTGCTTGTACTAACGCTGCTGTCCTGCCCTTTGTTGCTGTAAGTTCAATCCCGAACGACCCCCAATCAAGATACTGACCATCTGTAGCACCGAACTGCCACTGTCCGAGGTTCAACAGCTACCGCTCTCGCAACAGGAGGAATGATCGCCATCTCCAACACCGGCGGCATCACGGCACCCTTCCTCTTTCCTTCCACCACATCACCAATGTACTCTATGGGTAACTGGACAGTCTTTGGGTTCCTCATCGCAGCCGCTTGTATCACTAGTTATGTGTGGTACGTGTTTGGCGCCCACAGTGGTTACAGGACTGGTGATGCTACCGAGACTGGCCACTTTGAGGTGTTGGATGTTGGTGACAAGGATCCCAATGCTGTCATGGACCAAGCCATGGAGAATGAGAGGGCCAAGGATAAGTTGAAGGATATGGATATGGCCTAGTTTATGAGGTTGAATGAGGGTAAAGGGGTAGGTATGATATATATAGGCATTGGGTCGGTCAAAAGTATGTTTGTTTACTTGTTGTAATATTTTCTCTTCATAACTACATAAAAGAGCTACGACTTTCTGAAATTCTGTCTCAGTGATCTTATAGGTACATCCAAAAATTCACCAAGCAGAAGAAGGGTACATTCAAGCTTTCCTGGATGTCTCATTGATGAACTTATTTGAAGGAAAGGGAGTCTCAATGCCTAGAAAAAGCTAAATTCCCTTTCAGATTTCCGGAGTTGATGAATTATTGTTCGGCCTGATCTATTGACCACGTCCTATCTTAAGTAGCAAGTGTATGATAGACTAAGGGAATATATAAACGAAATAAGGAGCATGATACTTGCACCTGATAAACCTATGTCTGGTCATCAGAGAACGACATCAATCTTACACATATGGGCAAACATTACTCAGCATATGGTTTCAGGACACCACGCATGATGCAAAGTATAAAGTGTAAGTGGTTGTATTACTATGGAGTAGAGCTAAATCGTACAGACACTTGCCGTGGACAATATCACTAATTTAACTCGCTTGATACTCAATAGGCTTTGCAAGCTATTCTCATGGGATCCTCTCGAACTGAGGATCAACTGCCCAGCCCCTGAAAGAGAGTTCGCCTGACATCTATAATGAATAAAGGTTGTGTGCAACTTTGAATGGCAGAGTGTAAGATTGGTGGGTAGCATGCAGCTATATTCTCCAAAAACGTATTATAAAAAATGTCACACCTGTCCAAACCATGTCAAATCCAGAGTAGATGAACATAACCCCTTTTCCATGCTGTCGTCCTGTCTCGACACCTTACCAGTTGCACCATTCAGCCTCGATGGGCAGGTACTTTCACAGGCAGGCGCATCAGCGGAACTAACACAGGCATAGCAAAATGTACAACAAAAATGTTAACTCACATGGCAGACTTTTGCAGGGTACAGGAGAGTTTTTGTCCATAATTTTCCTGAAAGCAAAAAGAAAGCCTACTAATTCTCGTCTATAAAAATCGAGAGTCTCAGATCTTTCTCTTCACTTGTTTTTAACATCGGCCCTCCGAAGAGAGTGTGTTTTCTTCAGCTTGGTAAGCAGTTTTGGATGTATCATCACTGACCCCCTTATTGTAAGTGAGCATTTTATTTCAACTTAAGTACCTTTGCTTGATCCTGTCGCCTTTGGCAGGTGGGGGATGAACTTGTGTCGTCCTTCCTTCCGTGGTGGTGAAGTTCTGGGTGGTCACGTGCACTTGCCGCCGACCACCTCAGGCTATAGCAACATCACGAGACCTGTCTGGTTATGCGAAGGAACAGCAACAAAGGAGTTTAGAGTCGTTTTTGTCTTGTTGATACGCGGATTCGAACTCTTCCTGACATTTACACTACAGATACTGGACTCGTACTGGGGATTTGTGAGAACAGGGGGTCAAAGTTCGATTCTGGGGGCGCTTCAAAAGGCAGTGTCTTGGAAGCAGAAGAACAATGATGTTACTGTCATACCCCTGCACAGATGAACGCATCTTGAACAACGCAAAGGGTTCAGTCTGAGTTCATGATGGATGATCCCATGCAGGTTTCAATACTACAAGCCATCCACCTTCGTGGTCACAGGATGGGATCATTGCAATAAACAAATGATAGCATCAAGTGGTGCCGCTGTTCAAGGAGATACAGCATTTAACCCAATAGCTATGATCCAGGACATAGGTAAGTTGGCTCATGACAGCTGAGGTCTCTGGCAGACTGCGCTATTGTCAATTGAGAGAGTTTGATAAGACTCTCACACCAATCTCAACACACGAATCCTCCTCCAACCTCTCAAAATAATTTCCAAAAACACTCGATCGCAATTTTGAATCTAGAAAAAAAGTACTTCCCAACACATCCTTCATCCGTTCCTGCAGGCTTACAAAAGGCCTTCTTCGACGCCCACAACCTATGCCACGTCGACGACAATTCAGAAATTATTCCTCAGTGACGAAAAAATCAGTGCATACAAACATATCGCTCTTGATGGAATATTACCGATATGAGCAGGCATGTATTAGTGGTTTCGAGGTATTTGGGGAGCTTTGATAAGTGGGTGGAGGATCCTAGCATATGTACGTACTGGCTTGAACCAGCAACCTTATCGATCTGCATCCTTCAGCCATATGCACAAAAGAGGCACATTTCACAAGATACAGCAGAAGACTATGATTGATAAGAAGCCAGACGACTTATTACGTCGTTGATAATTTAATTGCCTCCATTTCGGGACCGAGTATCAAGACATGTCCGATTGGCAACAACCAAATCAAGAGCTTAAGATATAGAGATATTTATCTTCTCCAGTGTCATTTACACTACAAACACAGGACGCAGCAAAGTCTGTAGTCGTCAAGACATTCTTGTCTCCATACACAACAATGGGTGGTGGGCCTCTGACTCCCTCTGCAAAGATCTCCAACGGACCTTTGACGATTCGTCGTGCGACGATGGATGATCTAAATGATATTACCTGGATAGTTGCAAACAGTTTACCTGATGATCCGGCTACAGATTACAGATTTCCTTACCGGGACAAGTACCCTGATGACTTCTGGAAATGGACTAAAGAGGAATACGCAGAGTATTTCGAGCGGCCTGACAAGTTTTATGTCATGGTAGTCACAGCGCCTGTAGAAGATGATGGTGAAATCATACTGCAGCCTGTATCGGTCGGTGTATGGGATTTAATTGTCACGAGCGACTTTGCTCCCAGTGGTACGCTGCATCCTCCTCATTGTGGGACAAGACTCACAAACCTAGACCATGGGATAAACGAACGACGCGACGCCAATCCTAAGCATATGACAGCTTACACCTCGACACTTCAACGAGAATTCAAGCGCTATTTTGTCCCCATCGGCAAAGGCCAAGTTCCACTATGGGCACTATACACCCATCCCAGTTTCCGACGTCGGGGAGCTGCGAGTATGATATGCGAATGGGGCAGACATCAAGCTGTCAACAGCCACAGGCACTTGACCTTGTGTGCTACGCCGATGGGGAAACTATTGTATCTAGCGCTAGGGTATGAGAGCTTGGGGAAAATTGTTGTTCAGGTTGAAGGTGAGGCGGAAAGTGTTGAACAGGATGCTATGGTCAAATATAACAGATGATCTGATAGAGTGTACAAATGGGGATGCTTATGGTGAGGTTCTTTCATACACCTCGTTGACCTCAGTTCACACATGGCATCATGGTTCAAGTATAGAAGCCGAACAAGGCTCTTTGATGCTATGTTCATCACAGGTCGCACTGAAGATACTTCACGATTTGGTGAAGAGAAGAGAATTGAATCTGGTGCGACTACTCAGCGCAATTTGCACTGACTTGAAAGGTAAAATTATCCGAGGGCACCTGTGGCTCTAAAAGTAGAGTTTAGGTGATGGAAGTTTGAAGTTGAACTTTACTACCTGGTATGCAGTCCGCCAAAGTGATTCGCTGGGTAAATAGCATAACAAAGTTGTCGCCAACTACAGGATCATTTCTTGAACTGTGAGGGTTTCGCAGTGTATGCACGGCAGAGTATTGATAATGGAAGATAAAATGGTGGTATATAACCAGGTATAATAATTACAGACTGCGTCAGGGCCTGACCTAGACGAACCTTAACCCCTAAAAGCCGCGCGTCGCTAAATTTAACTCGGAAGAAGTCTTTGACAAATTGGTTTCGTTCTCGTAGTGATTGTCCTTTGACGTGTCCATAGTCTCAGCAGACGACTTGGCTCCTATGCTCATTCCATCATCTTCCCTATCTTCTCTTCGAATAATGACTTCAGTAGTCATGACAACTTCATCATCGCGCGGTGCACGCTGTGCTTGTCCTTCCTCGCCGCCCATAACATAAGCTCTATACGACACGTCGCCCGGGGGTTTATCGCTATTGTGGCTGATAAAGTTATCCAGTGCAATGCCTGTTCTGTTGCCTGTGGATGTGCCAGCCGTGTTGCTTCTTGGGCCAGAGCTAGCATCCTTGTTTCCAGTTGTCATTTCGACAAGTCGATTGAGAATGGTGAATTCGAGCTTGAGTTTTGTGCTATACACAAAGGCTTTGTAGGATGTTTGGTACTGATATTGATCGGCGTACTCGAGACCAAGGATGGTGACGTCGAGAAGAATGATGAGGATGTTGACATAGATGAGATGGTTCATTAAGCGTCTGCTTCCGCGCTTGTTACCCATGGTGCGTTCCAGACGCATAAGCTTGACTGTTTCAGAAATGTAGAAACCCGAGATGATGATCTCCTGGATGAAGAAGATGGACACCTGGATCTTTTCCATGATGGAGTAGGGTTGTTCCCACATGGCAGTGTTCTTTGAGAACGAACCGTAGATCATGGGAATAACAGTGCCGTGCATGAGAACGCCGTTGACGACAATCATGTACAGCACACATCTCAGCCTGAACCTGTTTCTCAGAACAAGATGCAATCTAGACCAGAGCACAAGACTCTGACCAGACACCATAGCAACCCATCCGAAAGAAATGAATGTGGCTGCGAGATATCCTACTGCATCGGACGCATAGTACTTTATCAGAAAGCCACCGCAGTATACGAAAATTCCCCATGTTGCAATAAGAAAGGACCAGAAGTATAAACCCGAATGACGCTTGAAGGTGCCAAAGATGATGAATGTCAATTCAATGACGTTGTAGACTGATATAGAGAGGAAGACCAAGACGACGGTGATGGTCATCTGAGAGATGCCATCCAGGCCTGAGCCGAAGCCTAGTTTGGCCATGATGGATGGATGTTGTTGTGAGAAAGGAGTGACTGGGGAGGTAAGGATGAAGAGAAGCGAAGCAGAGGGATGAGGAGTCTTTTCAAAGACAAGCCTTGCTAGTGTTAACTCTGCACTGCAACAAAGCCTTACTATACCTACATACACTCACCAATTTAGATGGTCCATCTTCAAGCTAACATATCCTAGTCTTTGACCGCTACGTAATTCATCTTCAACTCGAGTTTCCGGTACCAACGGTTACACTACGTACCCGTGCCGCAGGGCCCAAGCGTGATAGTTTCAGTCCAACTAAGACGCCTCTAACGAATCGGAAGACTCTCAAACCATCAGAGCGAGTCAGGTCCCCCCTCCCCTCGTAGATCATTTATCCCCGTCACAGGCGAATTGGATGCTGTGTAGGGCTGGACAATAGATGATCCAGCACCTCTCAGATTAAAGTTTGATGCCAAGTGGAGTCATCAACGGCGATCGCAGCGTGTATCTGGCTAGGTCCGTTGGGAAATGGATGCTACATAACGGCACAGGAAGAGAGGGATGAGATGAGGACTGAGGCTTCAGGTGAATGATGAGAATTTGTATTTATAATGTGGCTTTTTATGTCAAATATCAATGGAGGAATGAGTTGACACAAAGATGATTTGTTATCCCTGACGATCAGAGTCTCAAAGAAGGTTAAAGGAACAACTCTGTTCTCTGGAATGGTCTCGGTATGTTACAGACCTTTTAGTCCGCCACAAGGCGTTATCCATACACTAAAACCACTATCCTGGGATCTCGATATACAAATACGATGCTAATTATCAAATCCACAGTCCTGTACCGTACAGTACCGGCACTCGTTTCTTTTCCCCGCCATCGCCGAATCCACTGCATCTCAGCTATGGAGACCTTTTGTCTGGAGACATGGCAGGGATTACATGTTACATAGGGCGAACACCCAATCCCTTGGAACATAATCCTAGCATGTCTCATTTCCATGTGCGGCATGATTCGAGGCCTGAATAAAATATGAGACCCTTTCTAACGAATCGACAGCCTCGACTTGCCGTCATTGGAATGTTGTACCTGAAGTTAATTGGGTTGCGTGGCTTTGTTCCGACTGGCATTCTCCAGTGGCGTAGATCGACCAAAGACAAGCTCAGAAACTGTCAAAAGAAACTGAATCGCTCAAGGGAGAGAGAGAGAGTCTTCCAAATCATTAACAATCATCCTTGGCATAAAAAATTGTTCACAGTAGTTCAACCGGAAACCACGTCGCCCGGAAATATCCAAATCATCTACCCGCGCACAGTCAATTTTAGTTCTCTCCTGCATTCGTAGTTTCGCGGAAATCTTCATTGATCACGTTAGTGAAGCGACCTTAAAAATCGCTAGTTTTTGACACCGTCGCGATGATCTACATACGCTCTGACCTAAACCCTGCTGCTGTGCCATTGAAAGAGAAGCTGAAGACGATCAGACTAAAGAGGATAAAGCTGACAAGCTCTTATGTGCATTGACTCGTTTTTATTAGGCGATGGTTATTCTTATTGCGTACAGTAAATGTCTCCTATGATCTGATGGTGATCGCAATCCAGTCCTGATGTAGATCCGGGGTCGGTTCCTTATTCTTGGGTAATATGTAAAAAGCACATGAGCACTTGCATCTGCGAGTCCCAGTTTGTGGAACAGGGGTGTTGGGTCTGTTGCTTTCAGCTGTGTTGATATGTGGACGGAGTGAAGTTGAGATGAAAGCTCCTTGTCGACTGTACTCCCTTTGTGGAAGCCAGCGCTATTGTGTGAATAAGCAATGCATTGTTTAGAGCTGTTTTAGTTCAAACTATGGCTTTGTTCCTACATAGTTCTTTATGTGTTCCAAGTGTCAAATGGTCGCCTCAATATAGATGTTCCTGGACACAAGAGAGTTGAATAGGAGGACAATTGCAAAACAAAGGTTGATAGAACAAGACATATGCGAACAATTGAGAAGAACAACTTCATAAATCTGACTATAAAACCAGGCAATATCTCTCCAATTCGATCATCAAAACCATCCTCAGGATACAATTGTTCTGATACCATCTTGATCCTTCTGATACTATTTGTAAACATCTATCACATCTATCACATCTATCACATCTATCACATCTATCAACTAACCTCTACCTACCCTCAACCGTCAAAATGACTTCTCATCTCTGGAAAGCCATCACCTTCGGGGTCGAACTAGAATTCATGACTCCCACTCCCTATCACTCCCTCTGGAGCTCCAGTGCTCCTATAGCAGCAGCACGCTACCACATAGCCAATCTCTTCGCAAAGCGCACGTCCTTCCCTGTCGCCTGCGAGTGTACTCACGAGGTTGACGAAAAGTGTCCCGTCTGCACTGAGATGGACATGCTGGATGGTGTAGGTTTCATAAGTCGCCCTGAAGTTCCTACTGACATGATGCTCAAGAACGCTTGCTTCCTCTTCAAGCCGGAATTCTTCGACTACAGGAACCCCGTTAATGCTCAGCGTTGCTGGCCGGGTGTAGAGATCTGCACGCCTGTTCTTGGCGAAGGTGAGTTATCTTCTGGTCTTGCTACTGTGATGACTGCCCTGTCGGCCATTCGTCAGATTGGTGTTGACATCACTGCAGATGAATCTTGTGGAATGCATGTCCACGTCGGCGTAGAAGAAGGTATGACGCTCCACCTCGCAAAGAAGATTGCAACCCTTGTCGCTCTTCTCGAGAACACTCTTCTTCTGCCTCTCGTGGCACCTACACGATGGACTACCGAGTGGACTACGCCAATTTGCGAGGGTTCCCAAGCCGCAGTCCAAGACGAGATCCCAGCTAGATCTGAGGATGTGAAAGCTTTCCAGAAGCATGTTCCCCTCGAGTCAACCATGTATCCGAGTACATGGAACAGCGAAGACCCCAAGACGTTTTACAAGATGCTGCGCACCATCTGGGCCTGTAAGGGCCTCAAGGAGCTGTCTAGTGCTCTAAAACGAGGTGGGATCTGTCGCTGCGGTCTCGCCATCGCCCTGCGTGATCAAGAAGGTGAGCCCGTTCGGATTCCATTCGCAGACGACTTTGAGGGCACCCCTTCTACTGTAGAGTTTCGCTACTCCCAGATGACATTTGACCACGTTCTTCTTCGCAACTGGACTGAAGTCGTAGCGCGAATCGTAGCTCTTGCCCGTGCAGAAGAGAAAGAGTTCAAGACTATCGTCGAGATGATCATCGGTCTGAACTATGAGGCTGATGTATGCGGCATGTCAGCCTGGAAACTTTTGTTGAAGCGTGTACTCGGATTGGAGCATCGTATTGTGGACTGGGAGGCCCAGCTGGAGAAGTTTGAACGTGGTGAGTATATCTCGTTCTTGGACGCAGAGCTTCTTCTCCAGCCGGAGGAGTAGGTGACGGTAAGTACCGGCAAGGCTTGCGGGGTGATTCTTTTCCATACGGAGAATTAGAAACGATTGAGTAGAGAAAAGGGTGAATAGTGAAAGGGTAAGTACTGGCGAGGCTTGAGAGTCTGTAAGGATTTGCTTTTTGGGTCGACAGCTGGCTGTTGGCTTTGGAGTTCAGGATAAGGTAAGTATCTGAAGACCAGATACTGTGGTATTGATCAAGAAAGAGTAATGTTATCCAGTGATAGCAAAATAATGCATATTCGCAACCACTTTGGGAGGTTTCTTGTCGAAGGTGCTCTTTTTTGGAGAATGCTACGGCTGTAAATAATGACATTATATGAGACCGGTACCAGCATAATTTAATGCATTGCTGGTTTATCATCTATCACCGTGTTACGAAAGCTAGCATTATTGATACTATTTGCTCAGTTTATTGCCTCGGATGCTTGCTAGGCCGTCACTTGCTGCCAGCTGCACTCATCCGACAGAACGTTGAGTGCACCCGTCTCTCTTGCCCCCAATGCACAATACGTAGGTCAGGATTATCTTCTTCTACTATCCTCATCGTATCTCCTCCTTCCTATTTTCATAAATAACACATCGCCCACATATACAGGAAAGACGTACACAAGCCATTGCCATCACCATGAGCGAGCAAGACCCTGAAGGTAAAGCACCGTCTCAATCCTTTTTGAACCCGCATTGGCTAAAGTCTTTCTTCAGATGTGCTCCCCTTTTCCACCCCAGCAGGCAGCGAGGCGACAGTCCAAACCGATGTCACTCCAGACGACGCCCTCCTAAGGGGTGCAAAGGTGTGGTTTCAAGAGTTGCGAAAGGTCCTGGATGATTTGATGGTCATATACGCCAATGATCTCGTCCGCGCACCCGATCCCAACGGCGATCGTCCGAGGAAGATCGAGGAATTAAAGAAAGACAAAGAAAGAATCATCGACAATTTGCTTTCGATGGCAGGTGTTCAATTAAAAATGTGAGATGTCATTGCCTACAGACTGAGTAGTGATGTGTTTGCTAAATATATGTAGCGATGAGAAAGACTGTCATACCTGGCCCGAGTTTGGAGAGGAGATCATCATGCGTGGTATTCGTCGACACATGAACCAGCATGAGCGCCGCTGAAGAGAGGATGTTTTAGGATCACGACTTTCTTAATCCTTGGAACCTTTACTTGTCTGTTGGGACTGTTCTTGTCCAGTGTTTTAACAGAAGTTATTGTTGTTACCGAATTAGATGCAGTGCGAGAAGAAATCTCCCCGGGAAGAAACCAATGAATGCAGAGTGTTTATTGACACGATTTATTAAGCTGTTAAAATTACTTATTGCTTTCAGATCTCCTATTTGACGTTTACTCCGTTCGACTTTCCATTTGTCTCCAGTCGTGAGTGGCAGTCTTTCGCCGGGGCTCCGTTTCGTGCAGTGGCACTCTTCCCCTTGTTCGCGATGATATTATTGGCGAGCTTCATCTCTCCGTTCATAGAGTTGTGTGTTCCGTTGAAGCTCATGTCCTTGATCCCATCATATCCCTTGATACCAGTAGACTTCTCTAGTCTCTCGGCAATCTCAGGGTCAACCTCGCGGAAGATGGCGATCTGTCGCTTCAATGGCTCCTCCTGCTTACACAACTTCATCTTGCCTGTGACGTTGTTGATGAAGCGCTCACGGGCGGCGTCGTCAAAGACGTTTCGCCACAAGGCACGGGGAGCATTAAAGTCCTCGGGGCGGATAGCGGTGAGGAATGTGATGGCTTCGCCTGTGAAGTGGCCGTGTGTCTTGTCCAAATCCACTGTTCGGGTACGGAACTTGATGGGGTCAATGGAGGAAAGATAGTTGGGTCGAGCGCCCTGGTTGTAGAAAGCCATCTGTCCATCACGCTGGAAGTTACCAAACTTGTAACCTGTTCGGTTTGCGTTGACGGGGAGCTGTTGGTAGTTCACTCCAATACGGTGACGGTGGGTATCAGGGTAAGAGAACAGTCTTGACTGGAGAACAGGGTCTGCTGAAGGTTCAATACCAGGGGGCAGGTGGGCGGGGTTGAAAGCAATCTGCTCAACCTCAGCAAAGTAGTTGATAGCGTTCTCGTTAAGAGTGAACTCTCCAACCTTTCGGCGAGGGAATTGCTTCTGAGGCCAGATGTGGGTAAGATCAAAGACGTTAATCTTTTGCTTCTCCCACAACTCCTCAGCTTCCTTGGGAGTCATGGTCTGTACCTCAAGAGTCCACTTGGGATAGTCTCCGTTCTGGATCGCTTCGTAGAGATCCTTCTGAGAGAAGTCAGGTGAGTAATCAGCTGAGTCCTCCTGGGTGACAAAGTCGGTTCCTTGCATGGACTTGAGGTGGATCTGAGTGTACACCCAGTCGCCATTCTTGTTCACAAGCTTGAATGTGTGCCCTGAATATCCATGCATTTTTCGGTATCCCCTTTCTGTCGTTAGCTATCTGATTCGGTCACGTTAGGTAACAGACTCACTTTGGAATACCGCGATCACCCATCAAAATCATTACTTGATGGATTGACTCGGGGTTTTGGGAAAGGTAATCCCAGAATGCGAAAGAATCATCAGCATGGGTGAGGTGAGTGCCTTGTCTTGTTAGTTATTGCGATATGATTGTCTGGTGATTAACTCACTGGGATCACGCTTCTGAGTATGAATGAAGTGAGGGAACTTGGCAGGATCTCTCAAGAAGAACACAGGGGTATTGTTGAACACCCAGTCGAGAGTCTAAACGACTGTCAGCTCTATACTCGTGGTTCTGGACAGTGGTGGGGCGAGTCTTGGTGTTGTCGCCGCCACCCAATGTTCACTTACACCCTCCTCAGTTCGCATCTTGACAGAGAATCCACGAGGGTCTCTGGCCATATCATGGGATCCAGA
The DNA here is from genome assembly GCA_014898915.1 of Fusarium chlamydosporum. Lineage (NCBI taxonomy): Eukaryota > Fungi > Ascomycota > Sordariomycetes > Hypocreales > Nectriaceae > Fusarium > Fusarium chlamydosporum. The sequence goes on from JAAVUD010000119.1 coordinate 34,741, forward strand.
TTCACCCCCAACTGTCGAAAATCTCATTGAAACAGGACATTTCTTTCCCTTGGCAGAGAAGATATCCGCGAGACACAGGTCGTCTAGAGGGTCGGTACACTCGAAGAAGCCGTGAGCACCGCTACCCTTGGCGTGAACAACTCGCTCGGGGATACGCTCTCGGTCGAAATGAGACAGAAGATCAATCAAGTGAAAGTCCTGAAGGAGAAGAGGTCCGTTTTCGCCGCATCGCTGAGTCTCGTAGGGGTGAGGCATGGGAACGCCATTGCTGGTGGTGTACAAGGTCTCCTTGGAGGACGCCTGTCGGTCTTCTTCGTAAGATTGGAACTGGCTGGCTACGTGAGCCGCGAAAGAAGTGTCTGTTGCTGATGGGGCCATGTTGACTATCTGCTAAGTTATCGTGCTTAATCTATGATTGACTAGCCCACGAACAAGACCATATTCCCTTTTATATCATTCCAGTTCCCCAGAAGATTCATCTTGTCATGCATTGCGTTGGTTGGGTCCTACTGGCCAGGGTCTTTCTATGACGCGGTGAACAAGACTCGTCTACGACCCTGAGAGGTGAGATCGCGAACGGAAGCCCGATCAAGGTCGGCGATTGGCGATGACTATTACAAGTTCGATGATTGGTTTATCGAGAATGTGAAATCTACGATGAATGATGCCTTGCTTTGTCTTATCCATGTATTGTGCTCTCAATGAGGCTAGGATAATGACATCACGACGTCCTGCCACGGCACCCAGCCTCGGTATCTGAGACTCTTTTGAGGATGATCGAGTGGGTGATTCGTTGAGCCAAGACTGGAATAGACCCTGGATGGGAGATCGTCGATGAAGAAATTCCAAGCTTTGCCAAGTTAGATTGAGATCTTAGCGTGCTATGTGGGACAACACCAGGATACTGCTGCAGATGTGGATATGCTTACCCTATATGCATCTGACTGTTTGAGGTTCCCAACAATTATCTTTGCAATCTTTAACATTTCCTCAGTGTCTATCACATTAGAGCAAGGACAAATATAAGCAAGAAAGCCCATTTATCTTGGACGGCGATATTATTGTGATGAATTTAAGTGAATAAGTACCCAGAATGTAGATCAACGACAAGAACTTGCGATACTAGTACTAATTTAGCGATATCCTCATCTCGTATTCCGATGAATCATCTTTAACGTTATCGGGGTCAGAAAGCTTAGCTAGTAAGAACACAAGGGTCGAAATTAGCGAGTCACTTGATGCAGGTCTTAGAGGATATTCTTGGTTTATTTATTCTATTATCCTAGGCTTAGAAGTTGACCTTTCTATTAACCCTCAAGGACCATCCCTAAGAACCGTCGGGTCATATCAGACACCTCTTAATTGTACTTCTCCATATTTATCTCCATCCCTCTATTACTAGTACACAGTATCAGCAAACACTCATATATTCTCTCATCGGTCAGTCTTACCGTATGTGATGGAGCTGTAGGTCATGCTTCTTCATCTTGGTGGGCTATGTCGAGAAGTCTTTTGGCTTCCTCAAGGTACCCAGTGACTTCCTGACGCTCTGTTTCTGTGAGATCGTTGCGTTCGGAGATCTCAGTGTAAAGACGAACTGCTTCGGTCCCATGTTCGACATGGTCTTTGGAAGGTGGAAAGAAGTATATGCAGACTGGCTCTGTAAAACTTTCCAAGGCCAGGCTCTTGGAGCAAATTCTCTGCAGCAATCTCGGCAGAATCGTCATAACCGTCGCCATAGAGTTTCCATATAGTCTCAAATCGCTTTCCTAATTCAACTAAAGGCGTTAGTCAACAGAAGCATATATACTCTATGGTCGAGGGGTAAGAAAGAGCTTACCATGAGTTGTGATGCGGCCTTCACTCATTTCGTCGACGACGGCATAGATGATATGAACAATAAAGAAGAAAGAATAATGTCAGATTGTGACAACGTCTGTCGTGGAAGATAACCGACTACCTAACATCATGAGGAAAGAGGATGGGAGAAGAAGAGAGAGGGAAGGATGGTGAATGGTGGAGCAAGATTTCTAACCAAATAAGAAATCGTAACCGGTCTGGATGACCTGGTAGGTAAATCTGAACCTACATTGTCACCAGTTGGTTATCATCTACTCAACTGCTCACAGGGTGTAATATTGTCATCAGTTATTTAAAGGATGGAAACTTGGACTGAGCAAATGTAGTAAACGGACGTTACGCAGTCGCTTTAATGTTACCATTTAGGTAGGCCGCAAGAAATAGCCATACCAAAGATTTCTGGCCATCTCAGGATCAGAATAGCAACAAAAGTTTTAGGTCAACTTTAGGCGACACTTATACTAAAGACTTTTGAAAACTTCCTTTGCTGTGTTTCTCTTATTGCTACCCACCTGCATTTTAACCACCCCAACTATCTCAATCTCAACTGCGTCTCCATAACCTCGTCGCAGGGTTCCCGTGTTGCTTGCTTTTTCTTCCTTACTTTCCCTCCTCTTTGACCTCTGGCCTTGGAGCCTGCCAACTGCAACTCGGGGGCGCACAAGTCTCGGCACACTTGACACAAGCAAGTTCACTCTTTCGAAAACTCCCCTTGATGATCCTTTTATCGTCAAAGGCGTACCGTGGGCAGTGCATTGTAGGGCCGGCATTGCGTCCGAATAGTCGACGCTGGTAGTCGCAAGCTGAACCCAAATCGTCAACAGCGTAGAACATGTCGATATAGTGGAAGGCTTCTCCGCCGATGATGGCTCGGCCGCGGGTCATTTGAGGGCACTCGGAGCCTTTGGCGCAGCAGCATACCATGCGCTGGAAGGAGTATGTGCACATTTCAGGTCCAATAGTTCGATAATCAATAAGGTTGAGTAAAGAGAAAAGCCAAGTAGAGTCATATGCTTTATATGAAGAGTGGCCTGACCCCCCATAGTATATATGAAATGCCGTCTGTTACACTCCCGCTTCTACTCGGGTCCGCAAACCCTAAAGGGTACAATGTTTGCCTGGCCCTTGAACATCCTCCCGTTGTACCATGCGATGCAGCGAGCCGTAACCCAAGCTACGGGGGTTTCGCGGGAGGGGCAAACATGGTCTTGGGTTCTTTCTGAGGGAACTCGAGATAGACGAGACGGGTGAGTATCGCGAGTGCGACTAACACATGGTGGATGACAGGGGGGTTTAGACTGTGGCTGTGACGGACCCTTCTTATCCCTTTGAAAAGAAGGGAGGATACAATTTGCAATTTGTTTGTATTCTTGACTTGTGTACACTGTTCTCCCTAGGTAGTTTCGTGACGGTGTGCGTGCTCTGTGACTGAGGCATCACGAAGAAGCTGAACACCTACCAAAAGACATACGTTGTCCGTGCCACTTGACAATAGGCTAGAGAGAATTACTAATGTGGTTTATTCCAAATAACACTCACTGTGGGTATTTCTGCGTTAAGAGAGGTTTTCGCTCGACTGAAGTTGGCGATACTGGTGGTCATCGACGACAACTCGTACTGGCTGGTAAGGCTTGCGACTTTAGTCTCAATGAGTAGTCCACAATTATCATACACTACAAGTTAAATGATGTGAGGACTGAGTATCAATTGTTATTATCGTACTTAAAGAATGCATGTTTTTCACCTCCAACATATGGATAGCTGCCTGCTTCTGTCCTCGCCAAGACTTCTCTCCAGGCAACACCAGGCACACTGCGGATACACTTTAAACGGACATGGTCTTAGCACCCAACTAAGATAATAATTATCTCCAGGCGAATAGTAGTTATTCCAACTATCCTTCTCTTATTCTTGAGCCTCATTAGCTACTGGCAATCTTCGGTTCGACATTGCTGTCAATCGATCAGCCCAATCGCATGCTCAACTCGCCCTACCTACAACAATTTCCAATATCCACCCCAATCGCTTCAACCACAAACAAGCTCAGCATGCGCAGAAAAGGCCATCGTACATCTACAGATCACCAGGTTGCTTTCAAGGATCATGATGGTAACCCAGCCATCATGGCATGACGCGCGCCAATCGCTCAGCGTTTACCTACTCTATCTGTTTGGGTAATCTACATGGTCAACCCGGAAACTCCACTGGACTTTGATGCTACCAAGTTCCGGCACGGTTTCGACGGTGACTACGACCCTTATCTGGGACAACCCTTCAGATTCGAGTTCTTTTTCCTACCAGACGCCACTTCAGAGGAATGCATCGCACATTACCGCAAGGAGATGGCTTCCAGAGGTACCGTATGGCATCAGATTCGCCAGGTGAGAGCGGCCACGAAGGACAGGCGAGTAGCTAGGAGGGTGACGTACAGAAGAGAAAGGGCCGCTATGAAGGAGGAGCAAACGCGAAGAAGGGAAGCAGCCGAAGATCCAGCCAGCAAAACATCTCATGACGAGTTTGAAGAGTTTACTGATTATAGCTCCGAGGGCTATAATTCATCCGACAGGTCGCTTTTTCATGAGGATGACACAAAACCTCATCCTACCGGCCCTAACGAACAAAAGCTCCCCGGGCTACCGTGGTTGAAAGACGATGAGCTTAATGGTTATCGTCAGTGGTTCCTGATGTGCACAGACGAACAAGTCAAATGGGATCATGCAGGTCCTGGGTATAACAAGCAAGCTCTTAATCTGCGCGTGGTGGAGTTTGACCCTGTGCCTATCGAGTATGAAGAAGGTGAAGTGGTTAGATGGGATCCAATGGATCACCCTGTTCGTATTAGACAAGGCCCTGATCTACGGTTTACCTGCTGGCAGAGGGAAAGATGTCGCGAGTACTGGGCAATGCAGGCTATGGAGGCTATGGCGGCTGAGGACATTGGTTGGGAGACTTGGTGATACATATAGGAGAGATGATTACCGGAAGTTGTTCCTACGTGCCATTTTGGTACCGAATAGTGGGCGAAAACAAACTTGTACATAGAATATGAAAGAGGCCCATGCCTTTGTTAATATGTGCCTCAGAGAAGTAAGGATATATTTGAATGTGCACTGTATTTAGGCGTACAGAACACCCAACATAATTTTGCGTTCAGTTAAAGTTATTTACTATAGCCGGCTCACCCTAGCATGTCAAATTACAATACAGTCAAGCGACTACAACAATGTCGAGCTCGATATCTACGATTGAGTTGCTGTGTTGTAGCCATCACGGTGAAAGATCCGATACTTTTATCCTCCTGCCATTAACCATTGTGAACACTCAATCTACCTTTTAGTTCGTCAAATCATTTCTAGTCCATCTGATCCACTGTCGTGGCATCTCCATTCCCTCCATTAGAAGCACCTGGGATCTCCTTATCCTTGGGTCCAACTGGGAATCTCCAGCTAAACGAGTCCTCAGCTCTTCCCAGTTGGATATCCTTCAAGTGCTTCAGAAGCTTCTCAAACAAAGGCCCAGGTTCCTCAGACCCGTCCTTGATATACGTCGCAACCTCTTCCTTACCATCAACACGGCGCGTGATAGATCGAATAGGAACAAGCGCAGCAGCCGTACCCGCCGCAAAGACCTCGCTGAACTCCTTAAGCTCGCCGTACTTGATAGGGCGCTTTTCAACCTTCCAACCATAACTGCGACCGAGCTCCTGGATACTATCGCTTGTGACACTGTCGATGACATTCTTACTATCAGGCACAGCGAGGGTCACATTATCCCCATTGACCTTGACACCGATGAAGCCGCTCGTGCTGAACTCGTCAATCTCCTCATGCCGCACACTGTCCAGGTGCAGCGTGATACCGTATCCCTCGTCACGCGCCTTATCACTCCATCGCAGCACAGGAGCGTAGTTTCCACCAACCTTTGCATTACCGGTTCCATTCGGCGCCGCGCGATCAAAGTCTTCGAGAATGAGCGCCTTTACGGGGTGCGCACCGTGATACACACCCGTGGGAATGACAAACACCGCAAAGATGTACTCATCCGGTGGCGAGAGTCCAAGCTGCGCGCTGGATCCGTAAAGCTGAGGACGGATGTACAGGGCTGCGCCCGTGTCGTGGGGTGGTACGTACTCGGCGTTCAGAGCAACGGCCGCGCGAACAGCGGAGAGAAACAGATCTTCGGGAACGAGAGGCATCGAGACGACTTCTGCAGAGTGCTGGAGACGCTTTGCATTGCGGTCGGGGCGGAAGACGGTAATGGCTTCATCATTGGGGGTGCGGAAAGCTTTGAGGCCCTCGTAGGCTTGTTGTCCGTAGTTCAACGCTGGTGCCATGCCGTGAATACGCATGAAAGGGTCGGCGACGAAGCGAAGAGGGGTCCATTTGCCTGTGCTGCGAGAGTAGGTAGCCTCGACATGGCCATTGACTGCAATTGTTAGATGTATCCAGCTGAATCTAGAGTAGGAGCTCACCTTCGCGGACCTTGAAGCCCACGTTGGACCAGTCAATTGTGTTTACAGGTGGAGGAGGAAAGGCGGACATTTTGGTAGATGTGTAGCTGAAAAGTCAACAATTGCTTGCTTTCACCTCTCTACCAGCGACACTTACATTTATAAGCTCCTTACTAAGGTCTCTTAGTTGATGGTCTAATTGATGGAAGCTCGGTATGTGATGGACCCCGCTGACTCCCAATTAGACGTTTCGCCGATGTCGCAATTGACCGCGGGGTTCTTTTTCTAAACGGTTCATTTTTAGTTTGGCTGTCTTGGTGGCATATCATTCGCTCGGTATTTCATGAATTAAGCAGTGATGTCATGATGAGTGGATAGGAAAAGCTGAAACGTTGAGAACGATGGGATGATATGAAATGTACGGAGTAGTGTTAACTCGTATTGGAACTCGTTTGATGGAAGTGAATGCGCTTCAAGCAAGTCGTCAAAGAACCGCGTCAACGGATGGAGATTCGTTCGTTTCATGCTTTCTTCTTCTATCTTTGTCCTAGACGATCATCTCTTCAAATATACATGCGCAATACGGTTTAGAGATGCGAAATCGCAAAAGTAAAGCCTATCCTCATTTGATTGAAACCATACCATCATAACCATGGCTTTTCTGTATGACATAAATAACAGCACAAAACAAAACAAAACTCATATCGAACTACTCTTTTGATGTCGTCGCATCTGACGCGACGTTTCCTTATTTACCCCTGCGCCCGCTGACCCAACGCCAACGGCACAAAATGCAATACAATAACACGCAAGAATCCCACAACATTTTACCAGTCACTCAAGTGAGGCAAGACGCTGAAGGCAAGAGAGGACGCCTGTAAAAGTTAGCATTATGTCATTTAATCTTGAAGACGGTTACGTACCACTGACACCCTGCGTAAGGGTGGCTGTTGCTTCGGTATTACGGTTACCAAGACTGACTGTCACAACGTTCTGTACAGAGCCGTCGTCTTGTAGTCTGTTGGCCCACTTGAATACCTTTTCATCCTCTCGTCCATCACCAATGACCATCAAGAAGTCAACAGCAGTCTTGTGCTCCTCATTAGAGCTCATCTCGTCCTTAAGAGTCTCAAACACCTTGCGGGCGGCAGTACGCTTGGTCCAGTCGATAGGCTCAACAGCGATGCATCCATCGAGAGCGATGGCGTGCACGCGCTGAGATTCACAAGCGTCATTGACGTGGCTGGCGCAGTCTGAAGCTTGTCGTGAAGCGGTCTCATAATCCTCTGCACTCTTGTAGTGGAAGATCAAACTGCAGCGGCGCTCTTCAATCTCGGCTCCGGGAGTTCGCTCAAGATAATACGTCATGATGGGTCGTACTGACTCCTTCCAGTCCTTGATATGATCGAGATCCGCCATTTCGGTCCATGAATCATCTCCGTGGGCCTTGAGGAAGCATCCGTTCTCGGCAATCAAACCAAGGTTAGGAACGCGGCGGAAGACACGGTCAAGCTCTTCGGGGCGTCGACCAGACATGACGTAGACGGTGTTGCGCTCATCTAGAAGCAGGTCGTTAAGAACATCCAGTGTTCGCTGAGGACTGATGGGGATAATCTGGTTGACGGGTCCCCAAGCCACAAGTGTGCCTTCGTAGTCAATGATGAAAAGTCGACGCTGAGCCTTGGTGTACTTTGACGACAGAGCAGGGATAGAAAGTCGAGGAACAGAAGTTTGGTCTCGCTTGTGCTGTTCCTCATACACAATATCCAGACGACCAAGGAACTCGGTAAACCAGTGGGCACCAGTGTGCTTGATAACACGGCTGTAAAGGTTGTTCCATCGCTGGTCCTTTTCCTCCTCGCCCATCTCCAGAGCTTGCTTGATAGCATCGGCGCATGCTCGGTAGTCCCAAGGGTTAACGGCAAGCTCATTCTTGGCGAACAGTGATGAAGTACCGGTGAACTCCGAAAGAATGAGAGAACCGTGCTTCTTCTCAGGGAGAAGCTTTCCGTCTTGACAAAAGAGGTACTCGTGAGAGGTCAAGTTCATACCCTCTCGCTGACTGGTGATCATGAGAGCATCAGCAATGGTCAAAAGAGCGAGGTACTGAGCGTAGTCAATATCCTGTTTCAGATAGACCACTGGCTGATACGCGAGATTGGCCCACGATGAGTTGACTCTGGTCACAATGTCGCTAACGGTGGCCTCGAGATCGCTCTTTTCGCTGGATGATAACGCGACTTGGATGAGAACAGTGTTTTCACGCCATTGAGGGTTCTTGTTGAGGAACAGTTCATAAGACAACAGCTTCTGGCGAACACCACGGACGTGGTCAAGCTTGTCACGAGCGACAATGAGCCTCTTGCCCTTGTAGCGGTCTTGCATGACCTTAAGCCACTTGGCAACTTCCGGAGCGTCAAGGTGCTCACGGAGACTGACGGGATCGATGCCAATAGCGAGATGAATAACATCAACAAATCGGTCCTCAAGTTGAAGACCGTCCGGTGTAGCCTCGGCGTTCAAGATGCGACTGCAAGTCTGGAGGAAATGACGTCCGTACTCATGAATTTGGAAACCGACGAGGTTAGCACCAAGCATACCCTCCAGAAGCTCCTTTCGGACAGCCAGGCATCGGAAGACTTCGGACGAAGGGAAGGCAACGTGCAGGAAGAAACCGATCTTGGCCTCAGGGATCTTCTTGCGAACCATTCCAGGAACCAGAAGCAGATGGTAATCATGGATCCAGACAACATCGCCGCGCTTCCAGTTCTTGACAATCTGGTCGGCAAAGGCCTGGTTAACGTTGACGTAGTATTTCCATGAGTGATCCTCGTAGGCCTTGCTCTTGGGGTTATCGGGAATCTGGTAGTGGAAGACAGGCCACAGGATGTGCTTGCAGAAGTGAGCGTAATGTCCGTCAAAGTCCTTGTCGGAGCAGAACACGGTCAACATGTTGTGTTCAGTAGCCAGAACATCTTCAATGTCCTGCTTTTGTTGGGTACCCTCAAGAGCATCAGTGGGCATTCCCAGAGTACCGACCCATGTAATCTCGTCAATCTTGCCGTCGCGAGCAGCGGCATCAGCAGCGTTGCGAAGACCACCGTTGCCCTGGTCAGCATTGACAACCATCCAACCAGCAGAGGCAAAGACTCGGTCGTGGCTGTCGCTTCGAACGAGAGATCTGGGCTGTAAAACACCCTGGCGACCTAGTTCGCGGGCCTTTTGCATTGTACGGTTGTTCTCGGATAGAGAGGCGGGAGGAGGAGGAGAGCTGGCCCGCGACTTGGGCTGGTTGGCTCGGCTGCCCCATGGCTTTCCGCCACCAGCATTAGAGCCGGGTCGACCCTGAGGGAATGGTATTCTGATTCCATCTTCGTTCGCAAACAGGCTCTGATCAATCTCCTCAGTCGGTGTTCGGGGTGGTGTAATGTCCTCTTTCTGGAAGAGACTTGGCTGACGGTTAAGAGGCGCAGGTCGGCCACCTGTGGGAGCAGCAGGCTTAGGAGGTAGAGGAGCAGTCTTGGGAGCTGAAGCTCCGGACAATGAAGCTCGAGTGTCGCCACCAAGGTTAATGTTTGAAGATCCTGACAATGAAGTTCGGCTGGGGTCGACACCAGGAGGAGGAGTACCTGGGAGGGTAAAATGTATGGTTTTGGGGAGGAAGCTATCGTCATGTTAGCTTTCGTCATTTTTCGCTAAAGCTTGGTGGGCTCTTGGAGGGGCACAAGCGGGGAAAAAACATCGAAGGAGGCACATACAGAGAACACACAAAGACCGTCATTTTGGCAAATTTGTGTCGAGTGCGTTAGAAGTTATGTATTTTGGTGTTTGTCGTGTCGTCGAAAGGGAAAGTTATGTTGAACCCAAGCTTAAACGAACAATGGATTTATGTTGATACTATTGATGTATCTCGTATGACGACTTCATGTGGTTGCAAAGCTGAAAATTCGAGAGAATAATCGAGGAGTCGCCGGTTTTTGTTGAGAGAAGTAGCTTGTCGTAGACAAAACGCCTCTTTGTCGCAGATGCTGATGCGCTCAGATATTAACGGGACCGAAAGTGGCGAATGGTACCGCAATTGGAAGATTGCGCGCAGCAGAGGAAGGGGAGGGAGATCTTTTGCAAGGATGAAAAGAGAAAGAAAATAATTGCAACGAGAAAATCTCCGACGTCGCCGTTGTTGGACCGTGTCGTGAGATTCGTCAGGTGGTTATGCTGTAGAGTTGGCACGACCAAGCTTGGATAGCTCCGAGATGGTTGCTCAAACAAACAGATCGGGGGGCCGATTGGCAATTAAAGGTCTCGATAGAAATGAGAAAGAGGTATTTTCCGAAAAGGGAGACAACCTATAAAAGAGCCCTGTAAGAGGAAAAGGTCTAGACTACCTAAGGCAGGCCGTGGTTATAAGTATGAATGTATGGATGGATGGATAAATGTACGATAAAAAGAAAGACAGGGAATAGCCAGTTGAAGCAAAGCACTCACTCTGACGTAATGCTTGTTCGACAGTTGGTGCATGTGCATGGAGACAGGGCGATGCAGATGGAGATGGAGATGGGGGGGCATGTGCTGAAATGATAGACAAGGGGAGCTTGAGCCTCAAGCCTTGGACCTGGACATGGACCTGGAATTTGAACCGTTGGTACCTGATAAAACAGAATCAACCGCCAAGTGGAGAATCGCAGTCAATGAACGATGTGAATAAAAGCGAACAATTGGACGTGATGAAGGGCCGATACTCAATTCATGGGTGGTGAGAAAAGACTTGCAGTAGGTCTGCTACAGAAACAAGAAAATACAGACGGATCCAGCGTTCAACAAAAAAGAAAAAAGCATACATACACAAGAGCAAGCGTGACGTAGTTTGAGAGAAAAGAAATCGGGATCAGTTGTTGAGGATCTCGAGACAGGAGAGTTTGGTCCGTGATCCACGACCCAGTGTAGGTCAGTCAAGAAAGTTGATAGCTGATGGCAGGGGACAGTACAGAACCTGGGGTGTGTAGTATTGTGAAAGGGCAAAAAGGGATACAGTAGAACAATGGATATATCGGCATTAAATATTACTTTTATTGATTGACTTGATCTATAATCTCTTCCTTCTCTACTTACAGTACTTCTCTTCAACCTCTTCCCGTGTTGTGATAAATCGTAAATCGGAGCATGAACCGATGCACAAACAGTCTGTGGAGTTTCAGGCCCACGTACCAGCCTGTCATTGCTCTCTTCAGGCGTTATATAGCGGGTAGGCTAAAAGACGGGCCCCAGAATAGAAGAGAATGGACAGAAAAAACAAGGATGATGTATGGATGATGAGAGATCAAGCCAAGACAAGAGATGGAGCAGTGATGACAACCTGCCACCAACAAGGCACGGAACAGAATAATACGGACTAAAAATGCTTTTTGTTTGGTTGGCTGATAGATTCCGCAATTCTGTCTGATATCGGATCGTGATGGTGGTGAGGTACGTACACACAGACATATGATAACAGGAACGTTTTTCGGTACTTGGAGAAAGATTTTGTCGAGACTGTGCCTGGATTCGTTGATCAATGGGGAAGGAGATTTACATCTGAGGGGAATTCTAACAAAATACCTCCAGTTGATGTGAGTTAGTTGACCGTTGATATTGGTGGGAGGCCGTCTGTCTCCAACCTCTCGGGCCTGTAAGCTACCTACCTAAGTACCTATGCTGTGGTCTACAATTACCCCAAACATTAAACACCACGCGGCCTTTCAAATCGACACGCCCTCTTTCGTCGATCATGCACTTCTGCTCTTTTTACCTGATGCTAAAGTGTAACCTTGATCAGAACATCTACCCGGGACATTTACTCCAGTCCGTGCAACTCATCGAGATGCAGCACATGCATGAGAATCAGTTGCTGTATTTATAGATAGGTACAAAATACCGTCAATTTCTTGTCTTGTCTGGTCTGTCTTACCATTATCTGTTGTATAATGAACATTGCTGTTTTGACAGGCGAGCATGCATCCATCATGACAGCAGCTTCACAATGCACCACCAAACTGCTGTCAACACACGCCAAGACCAAATTATCAGTTCTTCATCACTTCATCACCGAATATCCGAGGTACACAAAAATGATTTGCTAAGACACTATCCTTTTCTTGCAGAGAACCTCATTTTCCCAACTCATCACCTCTTCATACCCTTGTCAGAAGCTGGGTGCACCGGCCCGTCTACCATTTCACGCCGTCTTACACGGGCCGTTTCTACTTCCCGAGTCTTTCGCATGGAATGAATGCATTTGCTTTGTTTCCCGAGAGCTGTGAGCAACAACCGCATGAACCACGCGATTGGGAAAGGCGCATAACGATAGCCGGCCTGTACCATGCAATCCTATTGTATGCGCCTCTTTTGCTCACCCGTACCGTCAAGCGCTTAACGATAAACTTTTCAAACACCTGTAATCCTAAAAAGATCGTCAGGGGACCTTTTCCTAATCTTGATGTTCTCATAGCCTGGACAACCTAGGGTGGAGTAATTCCATGCCGCTTCAAGCTCTTGGGCAAGAATGTCTCGGAGCAACAGGCATGGAATGAGAATTGTGCCTGAACCAGGATCTTGATGGTTGGAGTAAAAGAACATATCCGGTCCGTGTCACATGAAAAATCAATTCAACGCGCTCTCAAGATGCAGCAGAAGTGATTCAGGCAGTATCGGCAACCGGCAACTATACCGTCACAATACATGTAAACATCAACCAAAAAGTCACTGGTTTATGCCGTGTTCTAAAATCATTTGAGTGTCGCATCTCCAACGCGTTGTTTCTCCAACTTTCCAAACCTGGACTTTTGTATCCGTAACATCACACAACATAAACGGCGGCCCCAGCAACAGGGTTCTTCGGCTTTCACCTGAGCCCACAGCCGGCCGGAGGACCGGGGCCCATTACGGAACCGGACGGGTCATCTTAAACGGGACATGTTCGGCGATGGGAACGATTCCTCTTCTTGGCCTGAGTGATTTTATTGTAACTGATAGTCTATAGATTAAAGCTTGCAAGGTCTGATAATCATGTAGATCCAAAAATTCCCCGCAAAGAACTTTGACGCATTTATGCTAACTGATCTTCAAACCCCGATGATTCCCGGGAGTCTGCAAATCGTATCATCCACTCACGATCAGCGGGGTTACCTCGTGGGTGCTGTTGGTAGCTTGTAAGGCAGCTTCTAGAAAAAATAAATCTTAAACAACAGTGTAGTGCCGGCCCGGTCAAGTCTGGGCGCTCAGGCCTGGTTGGAATGCATGCATCACAAAGCTATGTGTACCTGAAGCAAATTTGGAAGATAAAATGACTCGGGATGCAATAAACACTTTCGAAGCTAGAGACTATTCCAGACATTTCGACGGTTGGGCCTCATCGGTTTCAGGCTTTCATGCAAAGACAAAGAATTTAGCTCAACTAAGGACGATACTACCCCACAACACCACTTTCTAGACATTTCCAACGCATCGTGAGCTTCACCTTCTACGGCTCTTTTCCACAACTTTTCCATCGTCTTCCTTGCACGTGTGTATCTTGTCAAATCACTGCACCATAACGCAAATGCCGTGCCCCATCGCTTTACAAGCGAACCTATCAGCGCGACAGCTATCTAATGCCACATTTTCTACAAACGTGCTGGTCTTCTCATCGAGGGTGCACTGGGCCTAGTGGGGACTGGCTGCAGGTTGGATCACAACCCAGGTCTAGAAGCTTGAAACTAACTCCCGTGAATGCATTGCAAATCCCCGCTTAACAGAAAGCAGTCTCGCTTTTCCAGTAGGGTTGCGTGAGTCGGAAGTCGCCCGTGAGCAAATCCCACCACACCACGCGTATATCCCTCTTTCCCAAGATCGAATTCCCCAGAGATAAGCACGCCTTACTGTATCCCCGACAAAGCCCCTTTGGTACGAAGCTATCCGGTTTCGAACATGCACAGCAGATGAAAGGCGCAGCAGGCCAGTATTGATGTGAATCACTTCAGGGGTATCTTGACTTGTAAGAGTAACAAACACCATTTTGGGGATTCTAATTTTGCCAGAGCCGGACCGCCTTGTCTTTTCCTCCACTGCCGACTCTCTTGCCGTCTGGTGCCCAGTCCACCGCATACACCTCGTCTTGATGGCCCGGCAGATCCACGGTGAGTTTGTGAGAGGCCATGGACCATACCTTGAGTGTTGTATCCTTTGATGCTGTGACGAGAAGCCTGGAGTCTGCTGAGAAAGCACACTGATACACAGGAGCCACGTGGCCGCGGAGTGTGTTGATGAACTTGCCGTCCCTATTTAAGTCAGTATGCGATATGTGGAGGGGTATTGAGGATCTTACCTAGCATTCCAGAGCTTAGTATGGTTGTCCCAGCCTGCGCTGGCAATAAGAGTACCATCGGGAGAGAATGTAACATGGTTCACCTGCTTTTGGTGACCCAGCATACGTGCGACAGGCTTCGTGCTTTGCGCAGGATCCCAAAGATACATGGTAAAGTCGTCACTAGCAGTGACCAAGCGCTCAGCGATTCTACCCTGGAACTTGGCAGCCTTCTCGAACCTCTCCTTGGCCTTGGCTCGCTTTCCTTCTTCTGTATCGGGCACAGGTGTGTGATCGTAGTATCCGGTTCTTAGGACAAAGTCTGTCGAGAGAGCAAGATGGTTCACCCAGTGAACGTGAGCTGACAGAGTGTGCACCATAGTTCCCTTCTCAGCGTTCCAGACTCGAACTGTCTTGTCATGACTTGCGCTGTAAATGAGACCCTCTCCTCCCCAGCGAACACAGCTGACGCTGCTCTTGTGTCCGGAAAGGACATGCTCTGTTTTGCCTGTGTTGACAACCCATATGCGGACTGTGGCATCTTTGCTAGCACTGGCAAGACGTGGTGTACCATCTCTCCAGAGGTGATAAGGCTCCCAAACCATATTGGTGACCCATTTTGAGTGACCCGTCAAAGGGTTTCCGACAGCTTTTCCGGTATCAGGGTTCCAGAGACGAACTGTCTTATCAAAACTTCCAGTAGCAAGTCGTGCGCCATCAGGGGACCAAGCGACTGCCAGCACCCATCCCGAGTGACCCGAGAGTGTGTACTTGGGAGTTCCAGTCTCGGTATCCCATATCCGTGCCGTCTTATCCCCAGATCCTGTTGCCAGTCGGCTGCTGTTTCTGGGGTTAAACTGTGCTGCGAGGATTGCTTCACCGTGACCGGGAATCTTGTGGGACATGCGCGTCACAGGTTGGACCTTGAAAACGGCCTGCGGCTCAGCACTGAGGGTGACAGTCGTTTCGAAAGGGTTCTCGATACCATGGTTACGAAGAAGCTGGAGGAGATCGGTAGGGTATTGGTCCACGATAATTTCGCTATCGGGAATGTGAATTCGAAATCGATACGGGAGAAATTCTTCCTTTTCCTGACTGAAGTTAGCAATAGCCATGGCGTATTTATGGCATACATACCCTGGCGAGTAGAGTATTCAATAACAGCGAGAGGTTCTTCTCTGAAGCGTCGGCTAGAGGAACTTCGATCACATCGGCCATCTGCTTGCCATCTCCGTCAAGAAATCGAGCCTTGAAGGAGCCAGCTGGCCCAGCGGCAATCGCTGTAACATCTTGTTGAATCTGCGATCGCTCGAGAGTCTCTCTCTTTTGTCGTTTAGACGGGGGAGGCACAATTGTCGCCATCGTGGAATATTCGTCTGGTTACTTCGTACTGTAGTCTGGAGAAATTCAGAGCGGGATAGTGGGGCAATTGGCAAAATCGTAGAAAATTTTGGCGGTGAGTAGCTGCAGCAGATGCTTTGGGGTCGCAATACGACTCTTTAGCATGAGACACAATAGTTTAGACACTTTGCGTCATTTCGAGCCCAATCTTAGGCTGTTTATTTTATGTACCCTCTGCTCAGGTCTCAAATTTTCTGATCCTTCGCCATAGTCCAGTTCCATTCTATCCTTCCTGCTAACAAATTTGGCCCAAAACCCCACATGTTTCCGTTAGAGTCAAATCTGACTCGAAACAGCAAAAAATACAATTCCATTCATATCCCTAGCGCCATTTCCTTGGAAACGCCATACACCTACCTACTCGACTTCTGTCGACTGTGCAATGAAGTTTCCTCTACCCATAACTCATTCTCTGGCTTGATTCGCGGCAGAAATACTCTGTCGCGTACCACTCGGGCTCCGTTTTCTTAATTCTGTCCTCCTTGTGATCGTCCGCGCATTCTCTTAGGAGGCCCGGCATAGTGCTGAAACTGTGGCATATCCATAGTTGGTACAGGAATTGTTGTCTGCTGAGGATTCTGCGGAAGATACAATTGCGACTGCATCATGGCTTGGGCCTGTGCTTGAGCCTGTGCTTGAGCTTGAGCCTGGGCCTGCGCTTGGGCTTGAGAAGTCTGTTGCGGCAGTGGTTGTTGTTGAATATGTTGAGCATGCATTTGTTGTTGCTGCTGCTGCTGTTGTTGTTGCTGCTGCTGGTTCTGCTCGACAACCTGCTGGCGACGCTGCCTAGCCCGCTGCTTTTGTACCGAACTTTGCCTCTTTGTCTCCTCAATTTGTCGATGCCGCTTGTCTTGGGCTTCTTGGCGCTTTTGTCGCTGCAAGTCCTCATTCTGAACAGCGTAGATCGCGGCGATACGAAGCTGGAGTTGTGAAAGGATTCCGACTCTTTCTGGATGCGACATCTTGCGATACTCGCTCTTGAACTGATGAAAGGTATCACCGGTCAAGCGGAGTACTGCGTTAGAGACTCCTGCAACCTGGATTGCAGCTTGGGTCTCAAGATCGGGTTGCGGTCCATCATCTGCCCAAGGCAGAAGCGACTCACCAACCGCATCCAAACTTTGCTCAGCTTCTAGGTCGTCGACAACATTTGTCTCGTCTTCGCTGCCGGGTTCGGGGGTTGGTGGCTCGGGAGTGCCTGGCTCGTGATTGTGCTGATCGCAGGTAATTGTCAAAACCCATCCACCCATAGTCTTACGATGAACTGCCTTTGCTTTCCATGGGCAATCAGTTTTTTTAGTAGTTGTCTTGTGTTTCGTCGCCATACAGCGATACGGCCGGCCGCCTCGGTCGCAAACGAGATCGCATCGCACTATGTCGTTTCCTGGGATGTCTGCACCGCCCACCTTGCCTCGATGGGATCTAGCCTTGACGATTTTGTATCCCTCCTTTTCCATACGGTCGCTGAGCTCTTTGAAAAGGTCTTCATAGCTGTTGAAAATGCCCGCATGGGGCACTGATACTGCCTCGAGGATGCCAAACATGATGTCCGAGTTCGACGCGATCAACGCGTTCGGAGCTCAACGATGTGTGGATTTGGGCGTTGACCGGTGTCAGACCTGAGCCGCGCGTATCCCATCAGCGGGGTGAGGAATCTCCGTATCGGATAAATTTCGGTAGTTCTTATTTCCGCTGTGCTTATAGCGTGTAGAGCAAACGATGCTGTTGCGAGTGTTTATTTGGTGATCGATTTCGAAAGATGGTGATAAGTCGTAATTTGTTGTGTGCTGTGTATCAAAATTAGACGTTGGATGTGATAGAAAGATTCATCGCAACCGAAACCTTACAGCCTTCATCAGGTGGAAAGTCAACTGAACACAAACACACGTTTTTGATCAACATCAATGCTCGTTGAAACTGGCCTTCATTTAAATCAGTTGTCCCTAGGCGCGATATAGTTATGGTGCAGTAATAGCGGGCGAGTTGCGTTTCATGGTGATGGAAACCGCGTGTGTAGCAGCTTCCTGCCGAAGCTTGATCTTGCCTTCCCTTGAACCTCAACTTTGAGTGGCCTGATCAGGCAAGAGCACTCATCGTTTCCTGTGACATGGATGTAATCTCAACTCAGATCGTTCTTCTCAACAGAGGATATACATAAGGTCCTGGAATACAATCTTGTCCTTGTCCTTGTTTCATGCTACCATCCACTACCCTAGAGCGAATCTTGATCGATGCGAATAAGGCATGCGCAAAGCCGGGGAGCAACAATGTCTTACTCGACTCCATCTAGAACTGACAGCCGGTCTTCAAGCTACTTCCAGAGCAGGATTGGTAGCCGAGGACATATCAACAACTCTACGACATCAAGTGCCCATCACAGCAGGAGACCAACAACCAGCCTCAACGGTTATTCAGGCTACTCTCCATCAATCACGAATGTCTCAAGACCTTCTACTGCACGTCCTGGATCTAGACCAGGTACTTCTTCTGGAAGGAGATCACGCAACACAGCTGTGACCTCAATCCTAGGACCCAATGAAGCACATGATACCATTTGTGCAGTAAGTGAGGCTCGTGGAGTGACGCCCTCAGTAGGTGTTGCCTTTGTCAATGTTTCCATCGGTGAAGTCGTTATCAGTCAGATTTGTGACAATCGAGCATATGTGAAAACGATTCATCAGATTCAGTTAACCTCCCCATCCCGCATACTCTTCATGTCGACGACCTGCCCCCCAAACAATCCCAGTGCACTTTTTTCTCTGGTACAAAATCTCACTGCTGACACTCAAATCGATGCCTTGGACCGTTCTGCATGGTCTGAGACAGAGGGGTTAGAGTATATTCATAACCTAGCATTTAAAGAAGACATTGAGCCCTTGAAGGTGGCTATGCAGGGCAAATTCTATGCCATCAGTTCATTTGCAGCAGTAAGTAATGCGTTTCAGAAATACTTCAGAGTACTTATCAGATCACAGGCCATGAAGTATATTCAACAGCAATTCTCTATCAGCTTTGTGCCACACTCACTTCGTATTCAGTATCGGCCTTCCGAAGATACAATGATGATTGACATTTCGGCAATTCAATCTCTGGAAATCATGCAGAACTTGCGCAACGCCAAGTCTAAAGACTCGTTGTTTGGCTTGTTGAATCACACATCAACCCCGATGGGCTCTAGACTACTTCGAAGCAACATTCTCCAACCACCAACTGATGCAGAGAGATTTGTTTTAACTCGTTATGATGCTCTTGATGAGCTGACAACTAACGAGGAAATGTTTCTAGAGATCCGAAAGGGTACGACTCATGAGCCCGTATGGAACGCCGCTGACATATATAGCCCTTAAGCATTTTCTTGACATGGAGAAGCTTTTGACCAAGGTAGAGTAGCCGTATCTCGCCCTGATTTATACTAAAAGCAACCCAGTTGATCATTGTGCACACAGGCGTTGATGTCCAAAAGATCGAAGAACAAATTAACCAAGTGTTGATGGTCAAAAACTTTCTCGAAGCGATCCCCGAACTCTACACAGCGTTAGGGCCTGCCACATGTAATCTGCTTGTCAAGATTCGCGATCGTTGCTGCCCCGAGATCACGAGTCCAACCCTCGACAAAATAAGAGAAACAATCGAGGCAGATGTTACTTATATGAAGTCTGCGCTTGATCTCCGCAACCAGAGAACCTTTGCGGTCAAAGCAGGCATCAATGGGATGCTGGATGTTGCACGCCAGACTTACAAAGAGCTCACCGAAGAGATCCACTTGCATTTGGATGCTTTGAATGGTGCGTTTTCACATTGTTTGTTGAATCTAGATTAACAATGGATAGAGAACTACAAGCTCAATGCTACTCTCCGATATGACAACGGCCGCAAATATTGGCTGCGCCTCCAAGCAGTTGACTTTGATGATCAGGCTCTACCGGATATATTGATCAATGTGGTGCGAAAGAAGGACAAGATTGAATGCCAAACCCTTGACTTGGTGAAGCTCAACGTTAGGCTTTCCGATACCACCAACGAAGTCGTCCTCCGTAGCGATATTGTCGTGCAGAACTTACTAAAGGAACTCCAAGGTGATGCGAAACACCTCTTTCAAGTTTGCGAATCGATCGCCCTCATTGACATGATCTCGTCTTTTGCACAACTTGCCACTACCAGGGACTACGTGAGGCCCGATATCAGCAGCGCGCTTGCGTTAAAGGCGGCCAGGCATCCCGTTCTTGACAGGGTCAGTAAAAGAATCTTGCGAGTTACATCGACTGATCATATTAGAACATGAATGGCAATTTTGTGCCAAATGATTACTATTCTACAGAGCAATATTGCTTCCATATCGTGACTGGATGTAACATGAGTGGAAAGAGTACCTACATCCGGGCGGTTGCGTTGCTTCAAATCATGGCACAAATTGGCTCTTTTGTGCCTGCAGAATATGCCGCATTCCCCATCATCCATAACATATTTGCACGTGTTTCACTTGACGACAATATTGAGAATAACCTCTCCACCTTTTCTGTCGAGATGCGCGAGATGGCTTTCATACTCAGGAATATTGACGACAAGAGTTTAGCAGTGGTTGATGAGTTGGGAAGAGCCACAAGTAATCGAGATGGACTAGCGATTGCGATTGCGATGTCTGAAGCATTGATTCAAAGCAGGGCGTCCGTCTGGTTTGCAACTCACTTTACCGACTTGACAAAGGTTCTCGCAGACCGACCCGGAGTTCTCAATCTACACCTTGCGGCCACTAGCTCCACAACAGAAGATGGACTGCCGCATATAACGATGCTTTACAAGGCCACTTCTGGTGCTATCCGAGGCGAAGAACACTATGGTATAAATCTGGCGAGAGCGATTGGGTTACCTCAAACCTTTATCGACAAGGCAGAAGAGGTGTCAAAGGATCTTCGAATGAAACGAGAAGCAAGCAAGCGCAGTTCGGAGTCGTCAAGACTTGTGGCCAGACGAAAGCTGATTCTCAATCTTCAGGATGCCTTGAAACAAGCCAAAGATTCGGGAAGTGACGAAGCTCTTCCAGGCTATTTGAAGAGACTGCAGGAGGAGTTTGTTGCTCGTATGGAGGAGATAGACAATATGTAAGGAGGCATATTGTGACACGCATGGGAGAACAAAGGTATATGGCCGCATTCAGAGAACGTATTGGCAGACTTGTACTTTTATTCTATTGACGAACCAGCTGGAGCTATACTCCTGGTCGGTTATAATCTAACTCTCGAACTCGCTTCCAAACTTCCCTTACTGTTCGTTCTTGTGTTTGGCGTCCGCTTTCTGTTTCTGAAGGACCTGCAGGACTGATGGAAGTCAGTATAACTCCATTCTGTCAATGAGTCACTTACCGTATCGCTAGGTACAGCCGACCACCAAGGTGCGCCCTTGTTATGTCGGCGGATTCTGGTTCGCTGGGAGGATTGGCCGTGGTCACAAGGCCGCCTGCCTCTTCGAGAATGGCAAAGCCAGCAGCGACGTCCCTGTTGATATCAGCATTCTCAACTCTCAAAGCCATGTATGGTTACAACATACCATTCCCAGCAACCACCTTCCCACCAGATATCAAAAGAACCCATCGCAGTATAAGCAAGATCCAAGGTTGCGCTAAGAGGTCAGCAAGCTACTCTTGTGAGACTCTGTATGACATACCTTCCAAGGCTTCGCACGCCATGAACCATTCCACCTTTACCTCCTCGCCCACTCCTCTCTGAAGCGAGGTTCACAAAAGACTCAACCTTTCGTGACAAGTTGCCATCTGGGATATCTCGGCGGTCTTTACCCCATTCGCATGAGAATGTGCACCCACTGGGAGCATTCGCTGGCATCGAAGGGATGGGGTTTCGAATCAATGGTAGCCTTTGCGTCTCGTTCAGCCAAGCGCCTTGACCTGTACATGACGAAAAGAATTGACGAAGGAATGGTGCGTTGATGACACCAATAACCGGAACACCGTTGACAACGAGAGCGATTGATACACAAAACATGGGGAATAGATGTGTAAAGTTGACGGTGCCATCCAGGGGATCGACTACCCATGTTGGTTTGTCACCGACAAGGTAGTTTCGTGATGCGCCAGCAGAGTAGGATTCCTCTCCAAGGAAGCTGATAAAGTCAGCAATTGCAGCATAGAGGCTAAGAGCAGTCTTACCCATGGTCAGGATATTTACTGGCGATAGTTGTACGAATGAAGTTCTCGACATCTAATACACTCAGCTACAAGTCGAATGAGGATCAAGGACCATACCGTTATCAGTCTTGGTTACCAGGTCTACCGAGTTCTCCTTCTCGACATATGACACGGTATTGTCTGAAGTTCCATTACCGTCAATGCGGCGCTGGGCTGCAGCCATGAGCATGTCTCCGGCATCCTTGCCCAATTGCACCGCGAAGGCATAAGTCTCGGACAATTGTTGGCTATCCATGTTTGCGGTATCGTTTTTCCAGGGCGATGGATAAACGTCAATGCATGAGATATAGACCTATTTTGTTCAAAGAAAGCCGCCTCGAACCGTTCCTCAATTCTATTCCGCACAACGGGATCAAATGCGTTGTGGGGAAGCATGGAGCTGTCAGATCAATGGTGACGATCGGCGGAGACTGGGGATGAAGCTTTAACCGGGCTGCGGGGTGGCTTGGGGTACGGTTCGTGGGTGCCGAGAAGATGGAGATGAATGGTTAACACGCGGAGTTATACTTTTGCGGGGTTTGGTTCATAAGATCGGAATTGCAAGTTATACTGGATGACTAGAGACACCAAATCACATCACTCAATTCGTCATGTCTCGTCGACTCCTCCTGATCAACGGCCCTAATCTCAATCTTCTGGGCACGAGAGAACCTCACATCTACGGCTCAACAACTCTCAAAGATGTCGAAAGCGACGCAGAAAAGCAAGCATCAAATCTCTCAGCCACAATAGAGTCTTTTCAGGCCAATTCGGAGGGCGCGATAGTGGACCGCATCCACGAAGCGCGTGGGAACGTCGATGCCATCATCATTAATGCTGGCGCATACACACACACCAGCGTCGCCATCCGCGATGCTCTTGTTGGAGTGAACATTCCGTTTGTCGAAGTACACATCACCAACGTTCATGCCAGAGAAACGTTTAGACATCACAGTTACTTGTGCGACAAGGCGGAGGCTGTTATCTGTGGGTTGGGCGTATTTGGGTACACTGCTGCGATTGAGTATGCCGTTAAGCATTTGAAGCTGAGGACAAAATTGTAAATACGCGGTCAAATAAACAAAATCGATTGTGTGGTATCATGCTATGTAAATGAAATAATTATATGGGTGTTGTTTACAGCATCGCTTGTAATCGTGGTTGCACTTCATCAGAAGTCCTCAATCCCAGATCGGTCTTCATCTTCTCCCACGACTCAGCAGCTCTTTTCGCCGTCTCCTCGGGAACAATCTTGTCTGTATCTAGGAACCTCCTGTTGAAGATCTCGAAACTCAACCAACCCTCAAATCCAAGACCTTGGACAATGGCGCGAAGCAGCTGCTTGTTTGGGAGGTACGCTCCATATGAGCTCTCTCCATAAAACAATCTCGCATTGCGCGACCAGCTCATACGGGCCGGTTGCTCTGCGTTATAAAACGGATGACTCTCGTTCAGAGGCTGATTGAGTTTTTCCCCGTCCGCCACTTGTAACAGGAACACCCTTGAGACATCCACGTCGGTAAGGAGTCTCTTGATGGAGTCGAGTGTCACTTGGTCGCAATCCGTTGTTTTTCCAGATTCAGCAGCTGGGTCAGCGTAGATCCGGCCGAGAATGTTGTAACTGTCGAGACATATGCCAAAGTTGGGCTTGTCAACGCGCTGTACTATATCCCAACTCTGCTCCCATTTGTTTATCCTCGTTCCCCAGCACAATGCCTCGAAAGCGAACCGGACTACAGGCAGCTGCTGCATTCCCATCTCAGCCGCATGAGTAAAATCAGCAACTAAAACGTCTGTGTCCTCTGTTATTTGCTCCTCGGGGAGGAAACTACTAGGGAACAAGATCAAATCTGTGTCTAGAGCATGAACAAGGTCAAACCAGTGTCTCAATTCATCAAACTGCTTCTCTTGCGCACTTCGGTCGACTAGTCCACCAAAGTGCATAAATGGCTGCAGACAGATGATATTAAGAGAACGGGCTTTGCATAAGTCATGGATTGTCCGAGCGGCGATGACCTGATTTGCGTTGGTGGCGCCGCCAGGTAGAGACTTTGCCAAGTCGACGAGGTCTTCATAAAAGACTTCTATGCTTTGGAAGCCATATTTGGCTGCCATGTCGAGTTTATGAGGGAGGGAATGGCCTGCAAAGCAACGACCTAGAGACATTGTGCATATGCTTGGTTTGTGGGACATTTTGAAGTTGGTGATGGTCTCAGTGAAGAAGTGGTAAAGAGATGAACTCGACGATATGAAGCTGTATAGAGATAATATTGAGATAAAGTAGAGTAAAAACACCACTGACGCTGTGGCTGCTTGATTGAAGAGACTTATAGCGGAAGTTCCCTTCTCATATAATAAGCAGATCGATGATAAAAGGAAGCGTTCATCCAATCTGAATCCCCGTCTAATCGAGATGACCATGTTATCTTTCCTTCCATCTGAGTCGTCATTACCCGTTGCAAGACGGTACCAACCGCCAAATACCATGCACAATACGTTTTTCCAGAGAGTCTCGAACGTTTACGCAGGTCTGACTTACATCATGGGTTTTCTGGTCATGCATTGCATGGTGTATATATGCTTACCCGGAACCGAGTGGTTAATCGTTTACCCGGTGGGGAATACAGTGGCTAAAGATTCGGCAAAGGGTTTGCTTGCTAAGAGCTTACTCCGAATCGATGCTACCCCAGATGAAGAGATCTGTGGAGTAATGACAGTAGTGGGCGTTAGTTAGTCTAGTGGGTGGATATTCAGTGGAAAAACCTTCGGACTGGGACTTTTCTGGGGGGGATGATTCTTTCTTTTATCTTTTGTCTTACTGGATGGTTTAGAGCGGACAGTACTTGAATAGACGCAGAGCCTCCGATCAATCACACTGTTTCCAACACTTTTTAGTAGAGCCTCATTTTCTATCTCTTCTATTCTTCTAACACTTGGTCTTCTTGTATTATTACACCAAAATGTCTCTGCAGCCAATGTCATCTTCTCCTTCCGGAGACTCACTCCAGTCCAACCAAGTCTCACAACTTGAACGTCACGGATATTTATTCGGCAAGAAATTAACAGCATCGCTGTCGCCATTTCTTCATAATGTTATCTATCAAGATCTCGGTCTGAACTGGGGTCAAGTGCGCCTCGACTCAGCCGATATTCCTGGCTTTCTAAAGCTGGCTCAACATCCCGACTTTTACGGTATATCCATCCACTTATTAAACCGAAATGAGTCTCAGCTAATTCGTTGTCTAGGTGCGTCGGTGACTATGCCCAACAAAGTCGCCATAATTCCATACCTGGATGAACTTACAGAAGAATGCCGCGACGTCGGCGCCTGCAACACTCTTTACATCCGTGAAAGAGACGGTCGTCGTATCTTTTGCGGCGCAAATACAGATGTCATCGGCATTAGGGATTCCTTCTACCAAAATATCCAGAATCCTGATGCTATCTTTCACAACAAGCCCGCTCTTGTCGTCGGCGGTGGCGGTGCAGCACGAAGCGCTATCTATGCTCTGCGCAAGAAGATGAAGGCAACAACCATTTATCTCGTCAACCGCGACGAAGCAGAAGTCGCAGCTGTCATCGCAGATTGTGAAGCGCGAGGATACGGAGAAGGTCTATTGCATGTCAAGAACGTTGAGCAAGCCGCATCTCTCGAAGCGCCAGGTGCCATTGTCGCGTGCGTACCGGACTTTGAACCTGTGACTCAAGAAGAGATTCTCGCTCGAGCTGTAACAGAAGCTTTCCTCGATAAACCTCAAAAGGGTGCTATCCTTGAGATGTGTTACAATCCTACACCGTTCACAAGACTAGGAGCTATTGCGGAGGATAAGGGGTGGAGGGTTATCCTTGGTACCGAGGCGTTGATATATCAGGGATTGGAGCAGGATAAATATTGGACTGGCAAGACACTGGAGGAGATGCCTATTGAAAAGGTGAATGTTGCTATTGCGGAAAAGGTCGCGCAGAGGGCTGAGGCTAAGTTGTGATTTCTGTAATGACTTTGAATACATAGATGAGCGTGCATTGCTTTTATAGTTTATACATTGAATATGTTGGTTATTCATCCAAGTATGTAGCGCCGCTGGCTGCGCTCTGTATGAATCCCTCAACTGATCTTTTAGCCATGGAGTACTATCAAGAGAAATTTCCATTTCCGGCTTGCTAGCTGGGTTTGGCTCTGCCGAAGTCGTATAGTCTGACTTGAATGAAACTAGAGAGGGAGGATTCGATCATGTTCATCCTTTACTGCCATTGTCTCGTAGCTGTTCAAAACTAGACTAACCCTAGATGGTCTCTCCAACCACCGAGGACATCCGCGATGCAGATCATTCGGAGTAAGCATTCGGCTTCAAGGTGATTTCGCCGATGGAGAATTTAAAAGAGGTTAACATATGTGTTTCTAAGTTAATTAGTAATTGTCCTATAGGCCACATTGCTTGCTTACATATTGGATTGCGACGCTATAAAAACATAGCCTATCGCTTTCGACATAAGTACAGCACTGATCTTAAAAAACACATGAGAGACGGCAGCTCTACACTATTCGGTTCTCTTCGTAAGCAATCGTATTTCCATTCATATGCTGAATAACAGGGGGTCCTTGGTATTTACTAGAGTAAGCACCTGGTGATTGCTGAAATATTTCAATAACCTTGGTAGAAGAAGGGATCCTCGGCAACCAGAACAATTCGCCGAACATACGCTACCTATATCTTTCTTTTCTTTACGTCACTCTCCAAATCTGTCTTCCATCGAAACACCACAGTCTCTCGCTATGGCATCAATAACATTTTCTTCACCAGAAATGGTCCAGGTTACCAATCATGATGCCGAACAAGCCTCACCAGCAGAAACCCAACAGATAATAAGACGCATCAACGCAACCTACGACTGGACCGGCCCCAAAGATCCAGACAACCCACGAAACTTCTCGAGAGTAACCAAAGTTCTGAGTATTGCTTCCATAGCATCTCTTGCATGGGCATCTTGCTTTGCTGGCGCAATATACGCCCCCGCCCAAGAATCCGTCAGAAAAGAATTCCAACAAGGACGCTTATCTTCTGTTCTGCCTCTGTCGTTGTATAACCTCGGCATGGCATGCGGACCACTCGTCGGTGCACCTCTATCCGAAACATATGGGAGAAAGACAGTCTATGTTGCTACGACACCTATTTTCCTCGCTTTCCTTCTTGCATCAGGGTTTGCGAGAGACATTGTCGCTTTATCTATTTGTCGCTTCTTTGCGGGCATGTTTGCCTCGCCAAACGTGAATAATACGTCTGCTACTATCATGGATTATTGCGCGCCGAGATACCGTGGTGCAAGTTTGGGAATCTATTACTCAATTCCTTCACTAGGCGCAGCTGTTGGACCACTTGTTGGTGGCTTTGTCGAGCGGCAGCTTGGATGGCGATGGACGCAGTGGATTGCTGTGGTGGTCACTTGTGCACTTTACATCCCTGTCTTGTTCACAAAAGAGACATACAAGAAAGTCGTCCTGAAGAGAAGAGCTATCAGGATGGGCATGGGAGATAGCTCCTCTCAACAAACATCCGTCTCAAGAACTATTCGACACTTCTTTACGGTTCTTATCCTTCGACCTCTTCATATGCTGTTCACCGAGCCTATTGTGACCCTGGTCAGCTTGTACAATGGCTTCATCTTTGGACTGCTATACACATTCATCATATCTGTTCCTTGGATTTTCAGACATTATTATGATTTTAGCAAAACGGGTGAATCGCTTTCATATCTTGGTATAACTCTTGGAACTCTATTTGCCTGCGCACCATTCGTCCTTATCGACTTTTCATACTACCAAAAGCGTCTCATCAGATGGAATCAGACTCACGAGAACGAGCCTCTACCGCCAGAGAACCGTCTCATATCCTCAATGATTGGGAGTTTCCTGCTTCCTGTGAGTCTTCTGATAGCTGGTTGGACGGCTGAGTACCAGATTCATTGGATTGTCCCCATCATTTTCCAGGGTATGACCATGTTGGCGTGTCTTTTGATTTACGCCGGTGTGAATCTCTTTATGCTGGATGCCTATGGGCCTCTGTATGGCGCTTCAGCTTCTGGGGCTATGATGCTAAGTCGGTATTCTCTAAGCTTTGCGTTTCCATTGTTTGCGTTGCAAATGTTTCAGAAACTTGGAGCAGGTTGGGCAACGACTCTTCTAGCTGGCTGTACGTTCTTGATGGCTCCTATACCCTGGTGCTTTTTTGTATACGGGGAGAGAATTCGGGCGAGAAGTAGGTACGAGTCAAGTTCATAGACGGTTCATAGTTTTAGGTAAGGGACGATCTTTTAGCACAACGTACTGCTTTATATTTTGAAAGCTCTAGAACTATGTTATCTTCGACGTACATTTGATATTTTCAACTTCACTTATATACTTTTATAAATTGCGATAGAGATATTGCCACGAGGCATGAACTCCAGTGGATATTTATGACAAAAACTCATCATTTGTCATTTATAGAAGTAATGTATCGAATCAATGAAATTATCAGTAGTTGGCTATAACTAATGGAATAGCATTGGTTACATATTTGTTGACTCATCAGCCGAATGCCTTGGGTCAGCAAGTTGAAGCTTATTTGTCCGTTCGGAAACCTCAGATTCTGTTTGGCTGAAATGCCCCTTAGCGTCGCCTATCAATAAGCCTCACAGACCTCCTCTCGGGGGAATGTTTAGGTGTCTTACACTAACAGAGACAGCATAAATACATTTCTCCTCACATCAGTATGCTTACAGGACTCAAACCCTTCATCCCGCTATTCCGCTCTCTCACCTCTGATACCGCTCCTTTATCCAAAATCAGATTTTACTCAATCGTCACAATGTCAAGAACCATAGAAGAAAGTTTTCAATCGGCTATCGACTCTGGCAAAGTCAATGGAGCCATCATCTGCGCTACCAACTCCAAAGGAGACTTCTCCTACAACACAGCCTTGGGCCAACGCACTCTTCTTTCCGGTGAAAAAGTCCCACAGAAGCTAGACGACATCCTTTGTCTTGCTTCAGCCTCTAAATTCCCAGCTACCATCGCTGCTCTGCAATGTGTTGAAGAAGGCCTTCTTACTCTTAAAGGAGATTTATCAACCGTTGCTCCGGAGCTGGCGGAGAAGAAAGTTCTGACAGGCTGGTCAGAAGATGACAAACCAGTGCTGGAAGATGCGGCTGAGAAAATCACACTGGAAATGCTGCTTACGCACAGCGCTGGTACAGCATATGACTTTCTCCAACCATCTATTGGCAAGTGGAGTAGCAAGTATAAGCCCAAGGATGAAAGTAAGAAAACCGTCGAGGATACTTTCATCTACCCTCTCTCACACCAGCCCGGTAAGGGCTGGATGTATGGATCTGGTCTTGACTGGGCAGGTCGAATTGTCGAGCGTGTGACGGGAGAGACTCTGGAGAAACGCCTTCAAGAACGTATCCTGAAACCTCTTGGTTGCGAAAATGACGCTCAGTTCTATCCCGTTACCAGAG
Organism: Fusarium chlamydosporum; assembly: GCA_014898915.1. Classification (NCBI taxonomy): domain Eukaryota; kingdom Fungi; phylum Ascomycota; class Sordariomycetes; order Hypocreales; family Nectriaceae; genus Fusarium; species Fusarium chlamydosporum. The sequence goes on from JAAVUD010000119.1 coordinate 64,444, forward strand.
AGGATTTGAGAGAACGTCTCGTGAATCTCAATCCGGATGATCCTGAAGGTGTCGGCTATGCCATCATGGGTTCCGGCGCTTTCATCAATGAGCGTTCAGGTGGTTGTTTTGGTGGTCATGGTCTGGCAATGTCTGCTACCAGTTACATCAAGATTCTCCAATCCATTCTTGCAAACGACGGCAAGATCCTCAAACCTGAGACTGTAGACGATATGTTTCAGCATCATCTCAGCCCTGAAGCCTCGGCTGGGCATCAAGCCATGCTTGCCACTCCACTGGGGCCTTTCATCAGAGTTGGTATCAATGAGGAAACCAAGCTAGGACATGGACTTGGAGGTGTGATAACTCTGGAGGATATCGATGGGTGGTATGGAGCTCATACCATGAGTTGGGGAGGAGGTTTGACGTTGGCGTGGTTCATTGATCGGAAGAACGACATTTGTGCTGTTGGGGCTGTTTGCGCTGCGTTGCCACTTGATGGCGAGGTGACCAAGGTAGCGACAGACTTGAAAGACGTTTTCAGAAAGGATGTTTATCAGAAGCATAGTACTTGGAAAACGCAACAATGATGCATATCTGGAAAAATTGACCAAGACAGGACAACGATGGAATCACTGAATGGTATATGAATCACAACTCAACACACCTGTTCTCTCTTCTGTGTTTAAACATCTCTCACTATAGGAACTCGCAGGATTGGTATAACAACAGAGCCAAACCTGGGGCTTAGAATACAAGCAACCTGTGATAACACAAATGAACTTTAGGATGCCTAGAAATCATTCAATTCTACTCAGCCTTCCCAAATTTATCAGGATACACCTTGGTGACCATTCTTCGTGTAGCCAACTGATCACAAAATTCAACAACCTTGACAATCTTTGTCCCATCTTCGTTAAAGTCCAAGATCCAAGCGTGCTCCATGACAAAGCTCTCACCATCCTTGAAAACCATATCAGATTGAGTTGTAGCTGCTGCCCTACGCACGTCGACGTCGATAGTCATGTTCGACACCTCGCACGTCTTTAAAGATCCTTTCGTGAGGTTATTGGCGATTCCGTGCTCGTAAGCTTTGTTATCGTGTGACCAGTCGCCAGGGACCCCAAAGAAGTCGCATAGTGAGAGCGGACGATAGTAACGCTTGCAGCCTTCATCGACGTCGCGGTTGATAATACTTGGATCATTCTTTTCCCCGGTTTCGACATATGCTGCGAAGAACTGCCTTGCTGTGTGTTCAATCGACTGTCTCAGAGTTGCGAACGACATCCTGAATTGTTGTGAATAATTTGTATTTAGTTTGCGAAGCAGAGATGAATTGGAAACTTCCAGATATAAGTTGGATGCGTTGCTTTAAATCTCAAACATGATCGGGTCAGCTTACGCAATGACAGAGTTGCGGAGATTCCTCGCCTATCATGTCCTCATAAGAAAGATCTTACACCGATACGTACGACGCCTGTGCGCAAAAGTGATTGCATACTGTTGGACCACCAAAAGCAGTGGCCACCTTGAGACTCAAGGTGACCCTTTCAGTATATGGCAGTTTAACACATACCACGTAAGCCTTGTCGTCTTTACTTTATCACTGTTGTCGTACTTCGTACCCCGTGAATCATGCGCACAGTGTCGACATACCCGCCAACACCGAGTCTCAGTGAAGCAGTCGTGGAATTGGAAGTGACCATTTAAATTCTTGCTTAGAATCCAGTTCATAATTATGTTTCCTGCTCATCAAGCGATTGCAGCCTTGGTTGCAACTCTTCAAAATTCGATTTGCCCTCCTCATCTGGGTATGCTTCAAATACCATCCGTCTCATTATCCTTCGCGGGGCTCTTCGGCCAGTGAAAAGCTCGAATTGGGCAAATCCTTGTTCGGGCAACATGTCAAGACCATCCATGCTGACCCATCCTCGATGTGCTTCTTTTCGAAATTGAGTCAGGAATGGTGTGTCCAACGTTTTGTAGCCGAGTTCGATAGCAACACCACCAGTACGGCTTCCAAGCCATTCATTGGGTAGAGCAAGTTCGGGAGCAGGGACATTCCCAATCCGATGTGTTGGAATGCATGAAATAATCACTGTAGGTAGGCGAAACTCTGTTGGCCAGGGATCCTCCATAGACTCGATGACGTGAAAACGTGAGTGTTCGCTCTCGGCACTCAACACGCCCAGGTCCTTCCTTTGCAATAGCTGTGTGAAATGTGACACCATTTTCTCGGCATTCCCGCGTGTACGATTGTATATAACGATGTTCTTGATGCCGACCTGAAGCATAGCATAGACCGTGGCTCTAGCCATACCGCCTGCTCCGATGACCAGTCCACAGGTGCTAGACACAACAGCGTTGGCGGGAGAGAGACCACGTCGAATTGTCGCGCGAATGCCGATCCAGTCAGTGTTTTCGCCGTATAGGGCTTTTATAGGGCCGGCACGATTGACACTGTCGAAAAAGGCTGCGCCAGTTGGGATTGTTCCGTCTTCATTTAAGAAGCGAATTGGGATGAGTGTATTAACAGCACCAATAGCCCTAGCATGGTTACTCAAGGAATGGGTCAAGGTGATAATCTCGACTTTGAAGGGGAGCCCAATTGAGCCACCTCCGAACTCCGGGTCCTCAATTAAATGTTTGATGCCACGAAGAGACGAGCAAGACACCGGTTCGTACGTATGTGGTAGCCCGCAGGCCTTCAGTGCGGATGTGTGCATGGCAGGCGACAGACTGTAGCTGACATTTGATCCGAAAACATAAAGCTTCATCTGGTCATAAACGAATGACGAGAAGAGAGCTTTTGTCGCGCCCGCTGCGGTGATGGTAGGTGTAATTGGCGGCTTAGGGTTCACTCGTTCGAGTGAGTCCGGCCGAACAACAGTAAGGATGCGATTGAGAGTTTGGGAATTGCGACCCAGATGCCCAGAGTTGTAAGCGATGAGAGGAATTTTGGGACCCTGCAGAGCGTCGACTGATGTCTTCAAGTGGTTGATGCTGAAGTTATCCTCAATTGAGGTTGCTGGTCGAAGTAATCTGGCAATATGGCAGCCCAGATTGTTGGCCTTTTTGTACCACGACATCCAGATCGGAGATTCCCATGGAGGGGCATCCGATATGATGAAACAGTTGCCAATAATCTTTGTTCTTTTCCGAATCGATATTATGCGTGAGATTTGTACATCTTCGAGTCGGAGGTCGACTGTCATCATTTCTGGTGCCAGTCGAACGGCGTGGTGGACAAGGTCCAGATAAACACGCAGCACATCCTCGGTTGCTGTGTGAGGGAGAAACAGATGAAGGAGTATGGGTAGAATTGTACTTCTTCTGACAATCCCGATGCCTTTGGTAATATCAGCGAGTAGCAGTGCGCTAGCTTCAGATGTCAATGTGCCTCGCTCAGCATGTTCGGCTAGATCATGTACGACGATCTGTACAACATCTGCACCCTTGACATGTTCCTCGACTTCGACGCGATCATTAAGGACATCCGTCAAAGGAATGGATGTAGCGTATGTAAAGTTGCGGTCCTCTGCAGGGATCCTTGATAGAGGAAATGCCGAATCCGCGAACGGTATGGTCCCTGCTGGGTATACAAGCGATAGGAATTTGAGAAAATGGCGCTCGACATGTTTCAATGTTAAATATGGAGCTGAAGACCGCTCCGACATTGATGTTCGGGTGACCGATGACTTGGTGACCTTTTCGGAAACGTTGAAGAACTCAAAGTTTGTACATGACCGGAAGATGGTATTACTGACGTCGAGAAGATGGCGTATCTTTGCGTTGTCCCGAAATTTGAGATGGTTCTGAATGGCTTCGGCGTCGCGAACGATATGAATCACAGGGTGGGTGGATGAAAACTCCCGTAGGAGACTTTGCACACGGCTCTCCATCCAAGAGCAAACGAGGACACAGCCAGTAGAGTGACGCTGCAAGGCACCTTGTAGAACCTTGGCTTGTTGTTTGTAGCATTCAGCGGCCCCATGTTCTGCCTTGTATGCAGCACTGGACAGGCCCATGACCCTTTGAAAAGCTGGTTCAAGGTCAATGACTTTCCTCTCCATAGCGGATGATGCTATGACCGCTAATGTTGACTTTCCAGCACCACGCATACCAACAAGGATCATTGATGCATCTGTACTAAAGTCTGGGACCTGCCCAGTCATTGGAGGGAATGTTGGCGACGGTGTGCGAGTAAGACCATCGTGTTGGTCTGTATTTGAAGGGCCAACAGATTGTGAATTGGCGCGGGACTCATGTCTAGAGGTGTTCTGGGACGGAGACTGAGAATGGAGCGCATCGCTCAACTTGAAAGACTGTGACTTGGGGGTTGAAGGGTCAAGGTTATCACGGGAAATTCCATGATCGTAGTGTAAGTTTCTTGTACCGCTGTGTCCGTTTGATCGTAGGAAGACATCCTCATGGCCGAGCATGGACCCGAGAGATCTTTTAACACCAGCCATCTCGCGTCGCGTTTGCACGGGTTCGTTGACCGACGAAGTGTTAGGGTGACGCCATAACAGTGTCGCAATTGAGCCTCTATGAGTCTGTAAAGCTGAGATTTGGTAGAGGATGAGTGAGTGACGGCGTGCTTGTCAAAGATCGTAGAACTCGTCAAAGTAGAGTGGGCAGGGAGCTCGGCAGATCCCCCACCAGAGAATCTGGGGCAGGTACGGGTTAATTGGTCGGGAAAGTATTTATCCGACCCACCTCGGCGCCCCATCCAATTACATTGGTGATGATTCGGCACTCAGACTCGGAGGCTGGAAAGTTCAATTCCAGCAACAGAATTGTTCCAGGACCCCAGGTTCTCCCCGCATCGATCGCGTCGCATCCCATAGCATTTGCTCTGTATTGCATGTTGATATGCGCATTGATGACAATGGCAGAGCTGTTACGTATGTGAGCTAAGCTTGATTGATTGGACTGGACTGCGCATCAGCAACAGCGCTGTACAGCAACCATCTTCGCCAGCTGTATCTTCCTTACTCCGATATGCTCCTGCCTGCCTCACGGCACAGGTAGCTTTTCTTCTGCTGCAAAGAGAAATGCCGCCTAGGAAACGCGAGAACGATGCGGACATCGCCAGCGCTCCGGCAACGACGGCTCCTGCCAAACGTCAGCGAGTCTCACTTGCATGCGATTCCTGTCGTACCGCGAGAGAAAAGTGTGATGGCGCTCGTCCTCACTGCGGAACATGCACATCACAAAACAGGGCATGTTCGTATACCCCTGCGTCGCGGAAGAGAGGTGTTCAAACGGGCTACCTCCGGACAATTGAGCTGTCCCTCGCATGGCTCTTTGAACAAGTCCCAGGTTGTGAAGGAGCTCTACATCAGCTTCTCACACAGGATGACGGAGCAGAAGGTACTCGCATCCTCGCAACCAAAGACAAAGCCAATCATCGACTGTATCGACGGTGGAATAAGAGTCGAGTGCACAAAGATATTGGCAGGCTATTATCAGATGAGAAAACACCACAGAATGAAACGTCCGCAGACGACTCGGAGTCAGAGGACAACACCCCATCTGGACCTAGCTTGGTCACCAGTAGACCATCGCCTGGCCTCCCGATTCCAGGTATCAATCCACCACAACCACATCTCGTGGCGCCATTCTACAGTTTCGACGACAAGATCCGATCGCAGCCATCCACCAAGCTGACGTTACCCCCCCATTGGAAACGACTTGTCGACATATATGTCTCCTACACTTACAATTGGCTTCCAGTTGTTGAGCCTACGACTATCACAAACACAGCCTTAACATATCCTGCAGATGGCGTCGTTGTTGAAGTAGGCCCTGCCTCGGCCCTTCACGCTCAGCTCTGGGCTGTTTTGGCTGTCTCTGCCTTTCAAGATGCGTCTTCCTCACACCCATCGCGCCATACCGGATTCTCCCCTAGTGAGATCTTGACTGTCGCCCAACGGCTCGTTCCCTCCGACGACGAAACAATCGAATTGGCACATATCAGTTCACTTCTCCTTCAGTCACTAGTTCTCTTAGGTCAAAATAAAACCATGTCGGCATGGATGGTTATAGGCCGTGCCTCACGCCTTGCTATATACCATCAAAAGACAGCATCTCACATGTATCCAGTGAGGGAGGGTACAGAGACTTCTTTAAGTCGCAACGAAGTCAGATTACTATCAGCGAGTTTCATTCTGGACTCATTTGCGTCGCTTTGTCTTGGTCAACCTCAAGTGGCCACAGGCATTCGATATGTTCTTCCCTCAGTGACCACAGGCGACTTCCACGGGCTGGACCAACCTTGGGCTTCTATACCAGGCTTTGTAAAGGCGCCTGAAGATGGACATCAATCTACGCCTGATTGTGCGTCACCACTCCCGACGTTTCAACAACTCTTTGCGTTCTGTCGACTTTGGGGGGCAAGTACGGATGAAAGTTTACATCAAGGTCACAATCCCCAGCGTATTACTCCCGATGGTCTTGTCAAAAGTCTTGACTCCCGCTTTTCCTTCTGCAACTCCCTGATCTTCGGAGGCTCAACACCAAGGGTGCCTTCTGCATACCTGCTACAGGGCATATTCTTGGCCATTACGCTGGATTTAGTTCCTGGACATCGACCATCGTTATTGTCCAACTTCCTAGAGGTTATCGAGACGTGTATGGGAAAATTCGGAGATGGCGGAACTCCTCCAATTGTAACCACTTTGATGGGAATAGTTCAGCAGCACGGCCATGCGACCCAGATGCCAGAACACGACCTTACGAAGTGGAACACAATTATGGAAAGGCTTACCAGTATTTGGAAGCCAAAGACCCGGGGGGTAGATGCGTCTAAAAACAACAATAATGCGCCAAGCTCAGTGGATCCCTCTCCCCCAGGTCATCCAGTGATGAGTCCGTCATTCATGGATGAACTATCAGCCGCCTCTTATCCTGCTCAACACACTAGCCACCCAGCCCCTATCACTTCCGGGGAACTAGAACATGAGCTTGGTCGTATGCAGCAGAGGCAGAAAGAGCAGCATGCATTGTCGTTTGGGCGACGTCAACAGCCAGCAGACCGCAGTACAGCAACCTCTCAGTCATTATATACACTCACACCCAACCTCACCTTCCACACCCTACAAACTTCACATATCAACAGTCAAATAGGGTCTCTACCCCATGAGTCGAATATGCCAAGTCAGCTATTAGACTACGACGCTATTCTGGATGAACTTGGATCCATAGATTGCGCTGATGGTATCGGTGTGGATTCGCAGTTCATGACAAATTTGGGTTTTGCGCCGGGATGTGACCTAGGCGAGATGTTTCAAGGCGATTACGGCACATAGTATATTACAATTATAATCATTCTGGCTTGTTGCCAATCCAATGACAGCCAACCTTGTCCTGGTTGACGAAAAAGAAATCGCACTGACCTGGACCGGAGCTGAGGTGGTCTTTTTTTCGACAGGTACAAACATCCACTCTCACTAGGAAGAGGCTTCCCTCCTGTATAGCGACGATCAAATTTTTCTCAACGCATATTATCTCTCCAAGCTGGCTCTGCGCTCACACAACGCAAATTCCGCAAGATATCGATACCGATACTTGTACTTGCCATCGATTAAAGACGATTACCTGGGGAAGGATTGCTACAAAATATCAAGGATAATATCTAAGATGTTTTTATGACGGTGTCTATCATGATACATCGTATGATTTGTACACCAAACATGCTATTTATGTCCATTATACGCGTCGGTTGAGTTAACTACACACGACTCGATTTGTTGGGCGGTATTGTCACTATCTTGTGACGAAACCGAACCAGGAACCTTAATCTGAGGTTTTCGTGCATTTGCATGTCTAGGATCCACGCAAGGTCTCAGAGTCCCTGACATGCTCGAAGACGTCGCCATAAACTTCCAGTTCCTCACAAATTGGTGAGCATAGTCAATATTATTGCCGCCATGGATACAATGCTTAAATCCAACGGGATCAGCATCTCCGTTCCTGACGATTTTAGAATCATTTAGGTTAATTGACCAGAAGATTTCCGTTGCAGATGTCTAACTGTTCGGTGACCATAATCTATCTCGCGGATTTATTTCGCAATTGAACATATGATTACTCTCGGACGATTTTCAAACCTAACTCGACGCGTTTCATACTTCTCCCCTTACGGCAGCAACTCTCAATATTCAGGGCAGCTCAGGCGAGTCAGAGTAATCCATATTATCGGTCAAAGACCGCCTGATGAACCCCAAAAGCACGCCGATCTTGCCGAGTCAATACAACAGGGATAAACTTTCAAGATGGAAAGATCACCCCCGTTTATTGACGAAATAAGGTTAGACCCGCGACCCCGTGGATGGTAACGACGCGGAGACCCCAGAACGAGCACGACACTAAGGATAAGCCTTTATCCCACGACACGCTTCTCGGCACGGTGATGCTCAACCACCCTGTTTTCCATGCCGAACAGCAGGAAATCCAATCTCAGATCCAATGTATCAACGGAAGCATATTCTTCCCCCACAGATTCAACCCCGCAAACCCCGGACTGGTTCTCCAGCTTTGGAGAAGTGTTACTTTGGTATTTACTTGAGTGGGCGATTCTTGGGTCCAGAAGCCGCTAGTTTTTGGAGTCTCACTAGGGGGAAATGGGTCATCTCGCACTGGTATAAATCTTTGCCCCCCACCGGTTCTGGGTCAGCTTTTCGATACTCCAGTTCACCCACAACCTTCTCATCAACCTTATTATCAAGGGCTGCAAAAGTTCCAATCGGTAATATCCAGATCGAACCTTGAAACGCAGCAGTCATGGGTATCTTGACTCTCAAGGAAGATCGGCCTACGCCGAAAGCCGTCTACAACTGGCGCGTCTACACATGCGCCGCCATTGCATCAATGGCTGCTTGTACCATCGGTTACGATTCTGCCTTTATCGGAACCACTCTAGCTTTGCCATCATTCGTTCAGGAGTTCGGCTTTGAGGACTACGAACCTGCTAATTTGGCCCTCACCAAGCAGAATATCGTTTCTGTTTACCAAGCCGGTGCCTTCTTTGGCTCTCTATTCGCCTATGTCAGCAGTTATTTCCTCGGCCGTCGATGGTCCCTCATTCTTTTCTCTGCCGTCTTTATGGTCGGCGCTGGCATGATGCTTGGTGCTAATGGTGACCGCGGTCTCGGTCTTATTATTGGTGGTCGTGTCCTAGCTGGTCTTGGTGTCGGTGGATGCTCCAACATGACACCGATTTACATCTCCGAGCTATCTCCTCCCGCCATTCGAGGCCGTCTCGTTGGTCTTTACGAACTTGGCTGGCAGGCTGGTGGTCTTGTCGGTTTCTGGATCAACTACGGAATCAACCAACATCTCCCTTATGCTCCCGGCCAGAACGAGAACGTTTGGCTTATTCCTTTTGCTGTGCAGCTCATTCCTGCTGGTCTGCTTATGATTGGTGCTCTCTTCATCCCCGAGTCGCCTCGATGGCTGTTTTCCAAGGGCAAGCGTGAGAGAGCTATCAAAAACCTTTGCTGGATGCGAAACCTCAGCCAGGATGATGTTTATATCGTCGAGGAGATTAACTTTATCGATGCCGAGATTGACCGATACCACAGTTCTGTTGGTGCTGGTTTCTGGAAGCCTTTTGCTGCTCTCAAGAGTCGCAAGGTTCAATGGCGCTTCCTTCTCGGTGGTCTTCTCTTTGTGTTCCAGAACGGTAAGCAAATCTAATCCGTGAAACCTGACAATAACTAACATTCATAGGCTCCGGTATCAATGCTATCAACTACTACAGCCCTACGGTCTTCAAGTCCATCGGTATCACTGGTACAAACACCAGCTTCCTCACCACCGGCATTTTCGGTGTTGTCAAGACTGCTTTGACCTTTGTCTGGCTCATGGTTCTTATTGATCACATGGGTCGCCGATCTCTTCTCATGATTGGTGCTGCTGGTGGCGCTTTTTGCATGTACTTTATTGGTGCATACATCAAGATTGCCAACACCGAGTCGAAACTCGCCGCTGGAGAGAATACTTCTCTATCTTCCGGTGGTATTGCCGCTGTCTTCTTCTTCTATCTGTACACTGCCTTCTACACCCCATCATGGAATGGTACACCTTGGGTCCTCAACTCTGAGATGTTTGACCAGAACACACGATCTCTGGGTCAGGCCAACGCTGCCGCCAACAACTGGTTCTGGAACTTTATCATTGCCCGCTTCACTGAACAGATGTTCCGAGCTTGGGGCTTCGGTGTTTATATCTTCTTCGCCTCTCTGATGGTGATCTCCATCTTCTTTGTCTTCTTCTGTATCCCTGAGACCAAGGGTGTGCCTCTCGAAGCTATGGACAAGCTTTTCGAGACCAAGCCTATTTGGAAGGCTAACCAGGTTGTTATGGACGATTTGAGACTTCAAGAGGAGGAGTTTCGACATAACGCTGAGGGTGTAGACCTAAGAGATGAGAAGGCCAAGGCTGAGCAGATCGAGGCTTCCGTCTAGAGGCTGTTAGTTTAACCCCATGATGATAGATATTGAGTTTTAATGAGATGTATCCTGTTATATAATTGGTTCCCAATTACAAGATCTTGCGTGAACCGTTGTGGCACTCATTTGTGGCACTCCCTATTTCCAGAAAGGCCAACCCTGCTGGCAGTAAATAGTTCGCATTTGCTTTCAACCATGTTTCAACTCGGATCAGACGGGTTCCGTTACTGCGAAAGTAATCTACTTCTCAGATTGCCGAGTCTATAGATGTTGGACAAGTTGAGTGCGATGAGGACTCTGATTAAGAGAAATGTTCCCCTAGACATGGTTGCCTAGAAGATCAGATAAGGTTATCGTTGCTCTGGCAAGTGTACCATGCAGAAGTTTGCAGCGCACAAACCCTCAGTTCTCTCATCGTTTACATCGCCAGAGGCCAACAGTCACATTATAGTTTCTGGTAGTACAACCCTCTACAGTGTTGTCGGTGCTGACAGGCTTCCAGGTATTGACACGTCTGAACACCCAACTTTCATCTCTTAATAATTCAGATCAAAAACCAATCTGCTCACATAAAATGGCCACTTCGTCGATACCGCGTCCACTTTTAGTCTACAGCGCCCTTAGAGCCATGCCTTTACTTGCTTGGGATCTCACAGGAGACGCATGTAACACCAGCACCGTCACCAAGCTCTCCCGTCCAGCCAGGGTCCACGGTTACGCGCGGTTTGCTGTCCGCCATTACGACTACCCAGCTATTGTCAAGCATGAATCGGGCGAGGTTGACGGTAATCTTATTGTTCTAGAGACACAATCCCAGCGCAGAAAGTTGGACGACTTTGAGGGTGAGTCCTATCAGGTAACAGCTGTAAAGGCGACACTCAAAGATGGAAGTGTCGTTGATGCAGATCTGTATCTGTGGGACGATGATCCAGAGAAAGTCTCAGATGAGCCTTGGGATCTTAGGGAATTCGTCAAAGAGAGGCTGGAAGATTGGCTGGATCTATTCCAAGGTATGGAGCTCGTTGGTGATGATGCATAGAAAACCGCCTACAGTCGAACCCGATTGAGCCTAAGGCCAATCCTCACAGGAGCAGATGTCTGCAGTCAACTTTATGCAAGCTCCCATGCTGATCCCCTATCATCCGAGTAGGACTCTGTCTATCACACGTGGTTCTTTATTATTCATTATTTCACTCTGCAAGCTAGCAACATCAAGCGGCACCAATGCTTCTATTACAGCTCATCTCATTGCAACCTATGACTGATCTTTCGAAGGAGCACTTAGAGGTCTTCTACAAGATTCTGTTCTTGTAGCCTCAGGCCTACGATAAAACGAAGGAAGGTGGTTTTTAAGGTTTGAATTGCCTATTTAGTCGTCTGTGCTCATGATCCTTCGAAGACTCATAAGCGAAGGCAGCAAGCGCAAATCCCACAGAACTTCCTCTTGCGATAACATGTCAAGTTTTTTCCTCCTTCTTCCCAGCACTCCATCATCTGTTACACACTCTCGGAGTCCTCAAGTCTTAGAATGAACCCTTTTGCAAACTTACCCAACGAGATCATCGACAAAATATTTAGCGATCTTGGCCCAGTCGAAATTTGGACTTTCCAACAAGCCAGCCCATCTTGTGAACGGGCCCTTGATCATCATCTACAGGCACGGCCAAATGCTCTTGAAGAGTTGATGCAATGGGCTTGCTGTAATGGCAACAATACGGCTGTTCGAAAGGCTGTATCGCTTGGAGCAGACCTCAACGTAATAAGGTCATCAACCGGTAGTGTGAGATCTTCTACCATCATCACCGCTTCAGATCACATGGATACTGTCAGCCTCCTATTTGACCTCGGAGCGCGTCTTGATGCAAACCCGGATCCTGAACATACCTATCAACGCCGACGTGAAGAGGAAAACCGTCAACCCAAGTTCTACAAGTTGTGCTATGAGCGCGGCGTTCAGGACCAGTTTGTCAACTTTCAAGCCAGTCTAGATAGCCGGTTCTACTGGATGGTAATGTTGGCACTTCTCGCCCGACACTATGAAAGAGCTCCCGACATCAAAAATATTAAGATTTGTCTGGATGCGGGAGCCAACGCGTGTGCACCCTTCGAAAACAAACATAGGGGATACTCAACTCTGTCCAATGCCATCTGGCGTAGTGTGTACAAGCTTGTACCGTTGCCCGATCTACCTATCATTAAGCTGCTCCTATCTAGGAAGCCTGATGTGAACGCCCTTGCCCTACTTATCACAGAGGAATACCTGGAAGAACCGAATGAACCCCACAGGTGGGAGGCATGCCCAATCGTGGCGGCTACATGTTGGTTGGCACTTCGTGGGTCAACAAAAATGATGGATATGTTGCTTAAGGCTGGGGCTAAGCTGGACCTCCCTGTACATCCAAAGCTCAATCCACTTGTGGTTTACGCAAGGAAAATGGGGTCTTATAATGCTGAAGGGTACGAATACCTATTCAAGCATGGTGCGAAGATCGAGCCACACTGGCACCCGAATGAAATCGTGGAGGGCCCTGAGACGGTGCCCATTCTGCTCCTGTGGGAATCTTATCGAGGACGAGCCTGTCTCCTCTTAGACGAGAAGTATGCTGCATTAAAACTTTTTATCCAAAAAGGCGCTTTAAAAGGCATTGGGCTTCAGTTCATCCAAGAATATTTTCGGCGGCCTGTCGATCAGGACAACGAAACGGAAAAGCAGTCAGTTATGGCGGATCGTTCATACAAGCTTTTGAAATTGGTCCTGGAAGACGAGAACTTTGAGTCGTCAACGATGATGGAGGACTTGGAAGAATTGTTTATGGAAATAACACACCAAGCGATCTTTCTTTCGGGACAGACAGGAAGCTCTGGGCTCTCCTTTACCAGTTTCGTTGATCCTATCCTTGCAGGCCTGCTGTTGAAGAAGGGCGTAATGCTACGTGCAAATGCTCAAAACCTTTCGATGATCAGGTTGCTTAAAGATGGGATAGTATCATCGCTGCAGGGACATCCTTACTATATCGAGTGTGATTTTTAAAAGTCACTCTGTACCACTTTCAGGCTCGTTGATTACATACTTATCTCCCCACTCTGGCAGTTTCAAATAAGACTATTAATGTTCCCCATATTGTATGACTGACCCAGACCTAACTGCTGATAGGTGTCTCGATCTGACGCTCCAACTGTAAGCATTTCCAGCCTATCCCAATTATTTTATGAGAATCAAATGGACTACTGTCTTCGTGTCGAGTCTTATGCGGTCGGTTTATTCCTATATGCGACCTTCCTTCTGCTAGGTGCTGTACTGTATTATCACAGCTGTCAAGAGTATCAGGGCCGGAGATATGATGACACTTTGGAATTGGCGACTGAATTCGTTCAATGTATGCTCTGATTACGTCTTGAATACGTTCACGACAGGTCTGAGACATCAATATGCCCTTCCTTCGATGCTCTCTTATTATCATCCTTATCCCGCTGTCACCTTTTGATGTCTTTCCTCGATCATAATGATCGGTCCGCCGGCCCAGTGGTGACTGGGCCATGGCGATTTGTTGACTTTGCATAGACGTCATACAGTTGAATACAGGTTTGGAGTCAATCTCGTGACTTTTGTGTATCCAAGTTAGGCAAAGCCGAAGTCTATCTCCGCAGCATGACACCAGCCATCACGGGAACTCACTCCAAAAGAAAGTCATGGATGCGTCATAATAAGTTGATCATTAATTCACTTGCTTATTATTCCCTATGCAAATGCGGGGGTTTGGGGTATATAAATCGCGATGCATTCACCGTTGACATTCTAAACTCCAGCAAATACATACAACTACCGAAACATCTTTCTGTTCATCAAACACCAACAATTTCAACTAAACATCATCAACATGGCTTGTGACTGTGGATCTACTTGCAACTGCGGAGGAGCTAGCTCCTGCAACTGTGGCCAGAACTGCTCTTGCAAGAACTGCGGCGTAAGAATCAATCTTTTGTCGAGGGAGGAACTTGACTGACCACTTCTCAGAAATAAGCTACGCAACTACAACAATTGGGTGAAGATGAGCCATGGTTGGAACTGGCGCGAAACATCTTCTGATATAGCTCTATGAGAAAATAAACAATGATTAATTCAATACACCGAAATGAAGTGAAGCTGGAATACCTGGATCATGTGACGGGACCAACCCATGATGTTGCCTATAGATTTTGAAAGACGCCAACCTACGGCCGTTTTTTCGCCCATCCACCGACGTGCAGTAAATTCTTTCATGTTTTCCAACATGAGAATCCCTCAAAAGGATGGAACTACCGTACGAGAAATAATCTTCTTCAGAATACCACAGTCACTCTTCTGTATTTTGACATCCATCGCCTACCTAAGCGCTGAACTTTGGCCACCTACCCCAGACTTTGACAAAATCATGATCACGACGCGCGCGCAAAAAGTAGTCTACGGTACAAGGGTCTTTTTACGGCACTTCGCTTGTAAAAAAAGCACAGACGCCGCTGATCAGGCGAAGGATTCGAGCGCGTTCCATTTTTCCCATTCGAGCGCCAGATACCTAGCAATGATTGGCTGCAAGTATGCATGTTGGTTGTTGTGTTTCATTTATAGACTACTGCAACCTCGATATCTAGACTAAAGCACCCATGAGTCGCACCAAATTCTGTCTTTGATCAACCCAACAAACCAATTATCAGCGAGACAGGGATACCGAAACACAACCGCATTGCAGCGTTCCTAGCTAATTATACAACCATCAGTCGAGAGATCAGCAAATGGATACCTTATTTTCACGGACCGTGCCTAGCAAAGCATTTTCGTGCCCTGTCTTTTTGTAGATAAATGAGACTCTTCTCCCAAGGTTCCAATTCACGTCAAACCCACCTTTTTAATGGAGTCCCACCATCACTCACGTCCCAGCAGCGGACACGACACAGAAGTCTCGGGCCCAAAGCAACCTGAAGTCAGCGTTTTCTCAAGGAATGAGTCGAAATCCGCACAGAAGGCCAAGCGTGGCCCCTTGCGATCATGGTCCTGGGAGATTACATCACTTCTTTTTGCTATTGCGCTGTTGATAGCCATCATCGCCCTTCCAGCTCACTACAACGACAAAGTCACAAGACGATGGCCCTACGACATCAGCCTCAACACCATCATCGCCATCCTCAGCACTTTCATGCGAGCCTCTATGATGCTTGTTGTCGCTGAGCTGGTTGGGCAGATGGGGTGGCAGGCTTTTCGAAAACCTCGTCCTGTTTCAGATCTTTATCACTTCGACAACGCGAGTCGGGGCATCCTTGGAGCTATCAAACTATGCTGGAACGTCCCTCCACGGCTTGTGAGCATTGTTGCAGCTATCGTCATCATTCTTTCTCCTGCGATTGCACCGTTTTCTCAGCAAGCTGTCAGGACTGTTCCCTGCCCACGAGAAGTCGAAGGTTCGGCTTCCCTACCAATATCCCACTGGGTTCCTCGTGCGGGATCGTCATACAGATTTTCACCCATATCTTATGAGGTTTCAAACGACATGAAAGCGAGTATGATCAATGGCCTTGTCAATCCCGCAAAAGTGGACACTGACATCCAGGCAACTTGCGCCACTGGAAATTGCACTTTCGCAGAGACTTCAAAAGGCGTTACACATGCTTCTATCGCCATGTGTAGCTCGTGTCTGGACACTACTGAATTGATCAAGTTGAACGTCGACAAGACAGGAGAGAATATGATAGTCAACTACACTCTACCCAACAACCAATGGTTTGAACCTGTAGGGGGTGGACCTCTGATCAGTGCCGTGACTGGAGACATCGATTGGGCCCTTGGTGGCGTCGACTCTGAATTTGCAGAGCTGGCCAAGAGGTCCCTCACAAATGTGACAGTATTGACCTCTTCCCAAAGCGCCTGTAAGGTCATCACATCGATTAATGCGTCCTGTCCAGATGACAGATTTACTGGACATGTACCAAAGTACAGAAAGAACGAGAATCCGGTTGCTGCAACCTGCGCTCTCTATCCATGCATGAAGCAATACCACGCTCAGGTCAAGGGAGGAAAGCTTATCGAGAAAGTCGTTGACGAGGAACCATTGAGTTACGTCAATTACAACAGTAGTAAGGTAGCTGCGACGATAAATCGGACTGCCATTCTGTCACCTTGCCTGGTTGACGGCCAAGAGTACAACATGGATAACTTTTCGCGAAAAGGTGTACCTAACAAGAACTCTTCACCAATAGAGATCGATGGCACAAACTACACTGTCCCGAAACAGTGCTTATACCAGATTGGCTTTCAGTATGGCATGGCCCTCGAAAGTTACATGGAACACAATATTTTCAACGCATATTGCATGCCACGTTACACTGCCGGGTCGCCTGCAGATTGCGGAGATCAATGGTGGCTTCTCCCTCTGTTCAACTCCTCATACGAAACCTTGAACACGGCTTTTCAAGATTTCACTACAGCCATCACAAACAATTTCCGCGCCCAAGCAGCGGTGGCTTGGGGCATGACAGAGGAGGATAAAGTCACCGGTACAGTGTACGAAACCACCGTTTGTACCGTATTTGACTGGCGCTGGGTTTTGTTGCCTGCTGGGCTGATGGCAGTGACCACGGCAATGTTGGTCTGCCTGGTTGTCCAAAGCTATACCAATCCAGCGTTGCCGGTGTGGAAGACATCGATTCTTCCGCTCTTGTTCTATGGACCTAACATATGGCATGACGAGACTGAATCAACAGACCTTCATGACCTTCAGAGACAAGCGGGTAAAGTTAGGGCCAAGTTTCAGGACGACGATGGTATCAAACTTCGAAGGTTAGATACAAGAGCGACAGAGAGCTGAGAAGCGATAAATTATGACTTTAATTGACATGTTATAATCATGCTACATTGAATTGATCGAGCCTGCTGTAGCTATCCTCTGGCTGAAAAAGGCCCAGAAACCGCCTTCTTACCATTGCTACACAGCTTCGCTTTCAAAGAAAACATCCCAAAGGTCCTTTATCCAGAGTCTCTCTTTGGTTACCAAAGCTTTGAGTAGTCATTATCTTACTAGTCATTCCAAGGTTGGTTAAAGTTCCAGCTGGACAAGTCAGCATTATTATAGTCATCTCTCAGTCAACTCCGATACCGGACGGACTATCAATACTCCGGCGGGGTGGCTGCAACTGCCGACTCATTGTTGGTTAATTCCCAACGATCGGTCGAGGGGCACCGAATTTTGTTTTTCCAAAGCAACAAGCAGACACAATGGCCAGCGACTCGACGCATACGCAATCACAAGTATTCCTCTCCACAAGAGGTGGTGACTACGGTGTAAGAAATGCCCAAACTTGATCTTTTGATCCAGCTAACCTCCGAAAGCTCTCTTTCGAGACCGTTGTTCTAAAGGGACTGGCGGCCGATGGCGGTCTTTTCCTCCCTCACGAGATTCCCGCTGCGACAGAATGGGTGCGTAACTTCAATTACCTAGGGATCTACAAAATGCGCAGATCATGTGGAGCGCGATTGATTAGCAGCGACTGACGAGACACTAGCAAAGCTGGAAAGACCTCTCGTACCAGGAATTGGCTTTCCAGATCTTTAGCCTCTACATCTCGCGAAGCGAAATTCCCGCCGAGGACCTACAAGGCATCATCAACCGAAGTTACTCGACCTTCCGTTCTGAAGAAGTTACTCCTCTCGTCCAATTGAAGGAGAACTTGCACCTCCTCGAACTCTTCCACGGTCCCAGTTACTCCTTCAAAGATTGCGCTCTACAATTCCTGGGAAACCTGTTCGAGTATCTCCTCGCGCGAAAGAACGAGGGCAAGGAGGGCAAAGACCGACACCATTTGACTGTTGTTGGTGCGACAAGTGGTGATGTGAGTCATTCGTGGCCTGATGCGATAACATCCTAACTGTTTTAGACTGGATCCGCTGCTATCCACGGTCTTCGCGGAAAGAAGGATGTCTCGGTTACTATTCTACATCCTAAGGGTCGTGTCAGCCCTATCCAAGAGTTGCAAATGACCACATGCACCGACGCCAATGTTCACAACCTTGCCGTTACCGGTACATTTGATGATTGCCAGGTGTGTATGACTTGCTGCATTGAAGACTAGCGCTAACAAATGATAGGATATCGTCAAGGCCCTCTTTAGCGATCCCGACACCAACGCTCACCTGAAGCTCGGTGCCGTCAACTCCATCAACTTTTCCCGAATCCTCGCTCAAATCGTTTACTACTTCTACTCCTACTTCTCCCTCGCCAGAAAAGACCCCAACTTCAAGGTTGGCGACAAGGTTCGCTTTGTTGTTCCCACTGGAAATTTTGGCGACATCTTGGCTGGTTACTTTGCTACTCGCATGGGCCTTCCCGTTGACAAGCTTGTTATCGCGACTAACGAGAACGATATCCTTGATCGATTTTGGAAGACTGGAAAGTACGAGAAGCAGCCCGCCAAGGGACCTGAGGCCGAGGGTGGTCTTGAGGTTGATGGTGTCAAGGCTCACGAGGATGGTGTCAAGGAGACCCTTAGCCCTGCTATGGACATTTTGGTTTCCAGCAACTTTGAGCGTCTGCTCTGGTTCTTGGCTTACGAGTTTGCTGAGACTGTCGGTATGGATGTTGAATTCAACCGTAAGCAAGCCGGTCAGGAAGTTGCTACTTGGCTTAAGGATCTCAAGAACAAGGGCGGTTTCGGTCCTGTCTACGTCGATGTTCTCAACAGCGCTCGCAAGACCTTTGAAAGTGAGCGTGTCAGCGACCCAGAGACTCTCGAGACCATCAAGGATATCTACCAGCAGATCGGCTACGTTCTCGACCCCCACTCCGCCATTGGTGTTAACGCCACTCTGCGATCTACACAGCGAGCCGAAGGCATCCCTCATATTTCTCTTTCCACTGCCCACCCTGCCAAATTCGCTGGTGCCGTCGAGCTTGCGCTCAAGGATGAGAAGGACTTTAACTTTAACGAAAAGGTTCTTCCCGAGGAGTTTGCTGGTCTCGAAAAGCTGCCCAAGCGTGTCTCTGATGTCTCAAATGACTGGAAGGCTGTGAGGGAGCAGGTCAAGCAGCAGGTCGAGAAGGAGCTTAGCGGACAACGATAAATGTAGTAAGAAAAGGTGTTGATTAGGGAGTCAGATGCATGTTAGAACTTTACAAAAGAAACAAATTAGACATATAATTGGAGTTCAATGCCATTTTAGCGTCCATTTCATAGTTGACTGATAATTGGATATCGTTCAGTGTACAATCTGCTTGGAACGATCTGCAACTACCTCCTAGGTACGGAACAATACCTAATAGAATTTCACCAATCAAGAGAAATCATCAAGACAGTCCGGCCAGCCAATAAGAAGTAATATCCCATAGAACACTGGGTTCTATCACTTTCAACAAGTTGAGCGCACAATAGTTGAACCACCATGACGCCATACTTACAAAAAGAACTTTCAGATAATCTGATCAAGAAAACGAGCGTCTTTCACGTAAAATAAACGTTTGGATCTGGCAGATCCCTTTCTTCAGGTGATGTCATGCTGTTTGCCCTGATCCCAGCCTTGCCAACTTAAATCAGCCTGCGATCATCATCATCATGAGCTTCTACAACAAACAACAATAACAATAACGATGAATCCCGAAAGAAATTTAAGCATTTCTGAAGCATCGAGTTCGTCAGCAACCGAATCAGGTCAAGCCAGCACTTTACGACCACTAGTACCGGCCACACGACCACCGCCTGCAGAGAATGCAGGTACTCAAGCGTATCGCACGGCCCCGTTGGCGCGCAGACGAGCGCCCGTGTCTTTAGCCTGCGAGCCATGTCGACAGAAGAAAGTCAAGGTCAGTTGCTCATCATGTCCCAGCGATATTGCCATCTAACAATTCCTAGTGCAACGGTGGTCGGCCAGCTTGCTCACAATGCTGCGCGCGGAATATCGAGTGTATCTACAGACAAACGTCAGAAATCAATTACAGGGATAAATATGAGGCGCTACTAGAATCACATCCAGCTGCTATCGTCTATCGCGCTATCCAAAGTCGACCACGTGCCGAATCCTTCGAGATCGTTCGTCGGATCCAAAGCGGTATCGATGCTGAGACGTT
Organism: Fusarium chlamydosporum; assembly: GCA_014898915.1. Taxonomy (NCBI): domain Eukaryota; kingdom Fungi; phylum Ascomycota; class Sordariomycetes; order Hypocreales; family Nectriaceae; genus Fusarium; species Fusarium chlamydosporum. The sequence continues at coordinate 84,965 of JAAVUD010000119.1, forward strand.
GGCGCGTCAACTCACCACAGCCGATCTTCTTCTTCAAGTACAGCTCGAACCCGAAACGAGATCCCGGTACGAGTTCATCTACTCGCCGCACATGCCAGAGTATCTCCAGACGAATGATAACCCTTTCATGAAGTCCCTAATCCATGAGTGGAGTGATAGAGACGATGCTAGCGCTATTGCATCTCCGACGTTATCAGAACCCGATCTGGGATATAGGGCGCATTATTTGAGACCACATCACGCTGCTACCATTGTCGACTCGAGATTGGACGAGATCATACCTTCCAAGTGGACGTCAGTCAACGTTAGCGATAGTATGATGAGAGAGCTCATCAGAGCCTACTTCCTTCAGGAGTACGACTGGTTCACCTTTTTCCAAAAGGACTATTTCTTAGATGATATGGTTAGCGGTTCTAACCTCTTTTGCTCGCCACTTCTTGTCAATGCTGTCCTTGCAGTTGGAGCCGTAAGTCCAAGATAACACGGCGGTGAATTGGTTCGTTAGTATTAACGGTTCTAGCAATGTCGAAATTATATCTCAGCCCCCGCGGCATTTTGGGAGCCCCAAAGTCTTGGCTATGCGTTTATGGAAGAGACCCGCCAACTCTGGATACAGGAAATCAACCATAACCGGAGCTTGACAACCCTGCAAGCCGCACTTTTGTTGAATTCTATATTCAACATGTTCGACATGGACTCCCTGTCAACAGCATATATGGTCGAAGCTGCCAAGATTGCTCAAGAACTGGAACTGTTTGAACCAACGACGTACATCCTGAACAAGAAGTTGCGAAATTCCTATGACCTCACGGCGTGGTCTTTCTTTCACTGGCAGTGGTACGTACCATATCCTATGAGGCTGACCAAAGCTGACGATATCAGCACCTTGAGCTATCAGCTCATGACAGTTCCGATCCTCAGTACTCCGCCAAGGAATAGTCTCCCACATCCCAAGCACGATCCCGTGTGGCTTGGCGAGATCTGGCTCAAATACCCGTCGACTTCGGTTCTCATACCGCTTCAACTAGGTATGATTTTCAAAGCCAAGACGGAATTTGCTGTTGCTCTCAACGAGATCATGCTAGATATCCATCAACTTTCAACCGATGAGAGCTTGACCCGGAACGGACCGGAGGCAATCTTGGAAGTCATCCGAAAGCTGGAAAAGTGTTACGAGGCTTTGCCAGAAGCTTTGTCGCCCTCCAATATTGTTTTTCCTTCGCAACTTAAAATACAGTACGTTATTCCACAGATTCTCGAAGCCGAGAGGAGTTACTAATATGGCTCATAGTCTACACTACTGCTTTGTATTTGTGCAACTCTACGAGATCCTTATTACAGAAGAAAGCTCCCGAAACTCTTCTGTCGGATTAAACAGAGAGGAGATTCTCAAACCCCTCTCGAAATATAGAGGATACTTCGAAACTATCCTACGCATTCACTATCTCCGACACAGCTTTGAATATGGCAACATGATGCTGACCCGTTTCCTCGCCATGCTCGCCGTCCTAGCCCTGAACAAACTCTACCCGGCTGCCGAGTCTCAAAATACTTTAAAATCATCCGAGCTTGATGTCGGTGATACAGACTCCAAAGAGGCCCGGGCCACGCTCTTCATCGCTCAAAAAGGCCTTAGCGATCAAGGACGTGGATACTATCTACCCAAAGCGCTGCTTCGAGACGTACTTGACCACATGACACCTAGTGATGCGAGGATATTGCAAACCTATATTACCATTCCGCCAGAAGGGCCAGAAAAGGCTCGGGAGAGGAAAATGTATATGGAGAGTCACTGTCCACCAGATATCGTGCATACTGCGAACGATCCTTCACAACGGCCGCAGGGAAATTGGATACGTCGGTTTGCAATGCTGACACTGGGAGAGGAGTCTGCCCGCACGATCTTGGGGATGATTTCGGGCGGGAAAGAGAGTTGAGTTTGTTTTGTATATGCAAGAAATAGACTTGATAATAAGATATAGAAACTTATTAGAAAGTTCAGAATGCTCTGACTTCGAGCTAGATGTCTAGATAAAACAGAGCTCAGAATCGTGAGGGGTAGTATGATAATATCCCCGTTTCGTATCAGCAGCACCTGAGCGTAACGCGCATATGTGACGATTTCTTCTTCCATATATGCAATATCTAGAGTGGAAATACTTGGAGTTTGATACGCAGCACAAGTGGTAAATAGCATATATTCTTATAGTACTATCACGACGCGAGTCGCATATATCCTTAAATGATATCCCTCCCTGATACAAGAGACGACAAATTCCACATATCCTTTTCTCAAGATCCTCATTCCTTATCTGCACCACTTTTTCGAGTCCATTAATTATCTTACGCACCTAGCCCCCGTTCAAATTCACGCGTTGCTGCCTGTGCACTGGCAGCTTCTGGCACTGCCAAAAATCAACCTCAGTAAATGAACGGCCCCTTGATTTGGTAACTGGCTTTTCTACAACTACTTTCTCCGCATGCGAGTTTCTTTCCTTTCCATACACAAACATCACCATCACCACCACCACCGCTATCATCATCATCATCACAATACCACTATTGCCACCACTCAGCCGACATGAGCGGCCAAATTGTTTTTCCTGACCCCTCTGGGGTCGAACATCATAACTCGAACCACCGACGTCAGTATATGACGACGGTCTTTCGCCAACTTGGCCTCTGGGACGAACTCAACCAAAGGCCTAAGGCGATGCGGGTTCGAGAAGAAAGCGAGGAGTTGATATGCAAGACCCTCGATAGAAAGGGGTGGCACAACGTGAGCCACCCATTTTTCGAGTATGTAGTCGACAAAGCTGTGTGGCAGTTCGTCCGTAAGTGAAATAACTATCCCTTGTCAAAATATAATACTAATGGCAAGATAGATGGGGAGGGCGGTACCGACAAGGCAAAGGCCCAATGGCCTTGGGCTGACAAGGCACTACCACTCCTTCCAGACTTGGGGCTCGGTGTCTCTCGTACTTACAAGACATGGCGCCAGAGCCATAACAAGTCGATAGAGGAGCTCCCAGGGCGTGCAACTTGGGCTCACAAGTTCACCATGGCCTCCGAGGAGACCGAAGGAAAGGCTGGCGTCGAAGCAAGTTCACCCCGATCGTCTGCGGGCCAGAAAGCTACCAAAAAGTTGCCTGCTGGCTCAGCAAAACAAGCACGGGGGCAGACTGAGAAATCTTCCCCGGCCACGAAGGTAGCTGCCAAGGGCCCTGCTCGTCGCGAGGGTTCCACAGCTCCCACCGAACCTCCAGCGCCAAAGGATAATGCCCAGGTCCTCACTCTTAAGCGGGGTGTCAAGGCTTCTGCCAAGCCGCCTGCTGCACTCTCGGCTGATATAGAACAGGCTAGACATGCATCCCAAACGCTGGCCTTGGGAATTGAAGCCAGGAAGAGAGAAGCACAAGAGGAGGTAGAGAAGACACGAGCCGCTGAGCACGAAGCATTGGAAGTCCAGAATGAGAGACACAAGCAGGCGGGAATTCGTTTCAATGAAGAGATAGCCAGGATCAGGGCTAAGGAACCCACAGGAGTTGATTCCGAGACCTCGAACAATGCGTTCAGTGGGTCTTCCTGGGATAACGAGGTTGACAAACTTCGAGAGGTGGGTTACTTCTATTCGCCGGGACAGCTCCCCGTCAGAGAGCCATTTGGTGCTCGAAGGGAGGAGCCAGTCAAGGCATGCCCCATTCCCTTGCTATCTATCCGCCAGACGATCTGGGATCGGTCAGTAAAGGCCCCTTTCAACAATTGTTTTCTCGGGCCCTTCGAGATCGCCATTCCTAAATGGCTCGACTTCCATGATCTGGTACTCCATGATTTCGACCGAGTCAAGAAAGAGAAACTGGTCAGAACCGGGTTGGTCATTGCCTGGCGAATCGAGAATGGCCGTCCTGTGTCCTTGGTTGTTGGTCCGGATCCCAGCATCGCCTACGACGAAGAGGGTATAACCCTCAAGACGGATGATTTTCACCTTTGGACAGATGTACGATCACTCTGGACCCAGATTGCTGAGTGGCTTGTGGGGGCCTACAGAGGCAGCTGTTTCCGCTTGGCTGACTTCCTACATGGGAAACTTGAGATGGTGTTGGCCCGAGGTAACTCTTACCTCGAGTTCAGTGGTGCACGCAAAGAGGTTCAGAGCCAATGGAATCGCACCACAGCCAATCCATGTTTTGCTTTCGATGCAGCAAAGTATAGGAGAGACAAATATGATCGCTGGATGCCGGAGGTCTACGCCATTCTCTCTCAACCTCGTACCGTCGTTGGTGCACTGCTACAGGACTGGATCCGTCGCGAACCTGAGTCCTATCAGGGGCGTTTCAATACCGTACGCGATATCTGGACCCCTCTGGCATTCCACGATGCCCATGAGTGGTGCCACGCTATGGGGGTAGAAAACAAGCAGGTGGATCCTTCACCAAGAAGATCACCTGCTTCCCAATGCCTCAACGGGAGTCTGATTTGATCCCCGGTGTTTATGTCATTGGATGAAGGATCGCTGGGTCAGACGGCTGATTTCTCAACATCAAGGAGATAGAGTCTCCCATGACCAAGATGAAGGAATTTGTTAAGGTATGCAGAGCGCCCGTTAAATGTGTGACAGATTTGTCCCAGATAGACGAAGAATTTCCTGCAAGAGATCAATCAGATGACGAAGCCTATGAACGGTGACATGCATCTTAAGTGGATAATCATGCGGGAGGAATTACAACACGGGAGCCCGCATTTATCAAGAAGTATGAAGAATTTCCTAGTATCGAGGCCCTCATCAAGACATTTGAAAACATGTGTGATCGGTCTCTAGACAGTAATGGGACCATCCGAGTGCTGCAGAGCCCACCTTACGTAGGACGCTCCATCAATTTGTTCAGTCGTGTCAAGGTATATAGCTACAACAGTGTCAGAAACAACAATAAATCTCTTGCCTTTACCGCCAATATCCTCAGGACGACGGGGCACGAAGTTGAGTTATGTATTCGAAACTTTCTACGGGTTTGGAAAGCTGACCAGCTCGCCAGAGTAGAGCAGTTAATCCCTTGTGTACCAGCATGTCTTCAATGCTACTGAAGCGGGAGGGGCCGGCAGTAATACTATTACGAATGTGGAGAGTCCGAGGACCATCACATCATATCTTTTCTCAGGGATAAATATTATAGATTGAAACCCGCAAGAAAGTCACAGAGAGGTTCGGCTGCGCCAGAAGTACTTGGAAGATATGGATCGTTTTCGCGCCCAGGTGATCGAAATCAACGATTGGCTGGTTAAGTGCAACAAAGAGATAGAGAGTCTGCCGTCCAATATTGAGTGGGATAAGCCACTGTCCGAGCTTGAAGAGCTTGTAGACCGTTTAAGCCGAGATCTCGAGGATAAACAAGAGGCTGCAAAGTTCTGGAAGTTATGCTCGAGATTCAAGATATCGTCATCGAAGAGACTGGTCAAGCTATACATCCTAGTCTCAGTGACAATGACTAGGCTATTTGATAGTGATCTAAGCAAAGGGAAACGCGGTAGGGATAAGCTAGTATGATTTTACCTGTTTTATAAGCTATATTTTATGAATGAATGAAACTTTTATCCTCAAGTATGTGACCTCGTGATCCAAGTAAACCAGTGGTATTTCAAGTTACCACCAATAGCCTATTACACTTTAAGTTGATATTTGCCAGCATGAAGAACATTCCAACATTGATAGGAGACTTTACTGTTGATAAGCTGCTTGTACTGGCCATCATAAACGCCATACTATGGGTTATTGGTGTAGCATGACATGAGTCTTAGCCAAAGCAGTTTCAGTAAGTACACCGACCATCTCGTTCAAGCTCGGCATTGAATCTATCACAGCAGCAACCATAATATTAAAGGGTCCACAGAAGAGCGACTCAGTCGCCAACTTATGATATTTAATGCAAGCGAAAGTCCAGGCTACACTAATAACAATCTTCCATCAAACCGTAAACACTTATTCCATCCAACGAAATAACTGCTTAGACAACTTCTCGGGTCTGCACTTGAGTCTGATGCTCCTCCTCCTTGGAGTCTCCAAAGTGAATTTGCTTCTCGACAGCAGCAGTTGCCTTCTCCTTGAGTTGGTCGTCCTCGAAAACTATTATACTGGTTAGTTGCGGAAGAAGGTAGATGAAATTCGGAAAACATACGGAAAGCAAGTTCCTCGAGGGTTCGGCCGCTGGTCTCGGGGTAGAGGAAGTAGACAATCATGAACTCGAATACGATCCAGCCACAGTAAATGGCCAAGTACTTCCACTTGATAGCATCGAGGGCAATGGAGTTGACATTGGTCGAGAAGAAACCGGCAAGCTTTCCAAAGATTTGTTGGACACCGATACCACGAGATCGCATGGCGTAGGGCCAGAGTTCGACGAGGTAGGCTAGAGTGATTGTTAGCAGTTTTCATAAAAGACAGTTCCCTGACATACTGTAAGTGAGAGCGTTGTTTCCAATGTTGTAAGTTGGGGCGTAGGCAAAGTAGAAGAACAAAGCAGCGATACCCGCAGGCTGGTTCTGTTCGCCTTCGGGGGTCGCTTGGATCTGCTGAAGGGAGACAGTCATAGCGATAAAGCAGAAGAACATCAGGGTACATGAGAGCATGTACATGTGTCGACGCTTAAACCGAGGCACGATAAGGGCAAGAGCTGTGGCATTCATCAAACTCCAGCAGGCGTACGCGAGGTTAATGCGCGTCTTGGTGTAATCGTCGGTGTATCCCATAAGTCCAAAGAGCTTGCCAGAGTAGTAGCTCAGCAGAGTGTTGCCGGAGAGTTGAGTGAAAAGACCGATGAAGATTGTGACGAGGAATCGTCGACGCATACCGGCAGTGCGGATAACAGAGAGCCATGACTGCTTGGAAGCCTCCATCTCAGCCTTAATGGTCTCGCGAATCTGTACAATTTCGGCTTGAACAAGAGGGGAACTGGCGTCGCCCTCGGCATGATATTTGACGAGAATCGCGGCGGCCTCTTCGGTGCGATCCTTCGAGACGAGGAAACGGGGAGACTCGGGAAGGAGGCTGACATGTGTTAGTTTTCGATCTCTTTTGGTATAGCTTCACTCACAAAACGGTGGCGATCTGAATCAGAGAGGGACAGATCTGGAGAAGAGAAGGAATTCGCCACGCCCAGTTCGTCGTGATAGGAGTGGTACCCAAAGCAATCGCAGAGGCGGTGATTTGACCAATAAAGTAGGAAGAGTTGAAAAGAGAGGTCAAGGTAGCACGCTCCTTAGGATAACCCAGCTCTCCGATGAGGGCAGCACCAGAGATAATACAGAACAGGATACCGGAACCGAGAATTATGCGAGCGACGATGTACATGCCAACTGGATAGAGTAAGTAAGCTGCAATAGCAGTGTAGGTTTCAGTAGCCTTACCGTGCTGGGCAAATCCTTGAATAATGGCACCGACAACCATGATGAGAGAACCCAACATGATAGACCATCGTCGGCCGTATTTCTGAGCAAACCAGGGTGCAACGGGGACAGCAAAGATGGAACCGAGCTGGTAGCAGGAGTTGACAAAGCCAAGCAGACCAGGCTCGATAGCATATTTACCCTCGTCGTCCTTTCGTCCACCACCGAGATCTAGAGACTTGTCAGTGGATGATGATCGAGTATATGCTGTAGATGGCCGTACAGTGGTGGAAGGTGTCCGAGTATTGCAGAGTGTTGATGAGCTGAGAATCGAAACCAGAAGTCATCTCGACACCCATGCAACAGAAGAACAACCAGACGTACATCATACGAAGATTGGGCTTCTTGTACCATGGCGTCTTATCCTCCTCGACGAGGCGAGTGACAATTGGGTCTGCGGCAGAGCCCACGTTGACCATCGTGACGGTTGAACTGAGTATCGAATCCGAGGTTGTAGTGAACGCAATGCAGATGCAAGGGACGTGGGCCGCTCTACTGGTAATGCAGTAGCAGTCGGGCTGTCAGTGCTGAAGAGGACTGTAACCAACAAAGGAGTATTTTCGATGGGGACACTGCAGATCATATTATATACCTATTATCCTAGCCATCTTCCCCCATATTCCCCACGGTTAGATAAGATAGAGCTATAGCTATAGCTCAAGGCTACTACTGTCCTAACGGTAGGATTTCCGAACTCTCCGCACTCATCAGTGGTCTGGGGTAAAAACGTGGAGGCTCCGCACCCAAAACTTGCTTGACCGCATGCCCCATGTTGCATCACAATGTGACATTTTGTCACTTTCAGTCAGCAACGGCCGCCACATCAGAGCAGTCGATTCGCTCGGGTAACGTCCCCCGGTCGGTCGACTCTCACCCGAAAACGGATTCTCGAGCCGAAGAGAGGAGAGTCGGCGAAACTCAAGTACGGTTAAACGGACCGGCTGATGGTGGGAGTGGAGAGTCTGGGGTTTGATTGGGTTGAGCTTATGCTTAAAACCGCTGATCATCCCGTGTTTGGATGGTGGAGGAGGGAGATGGATATGGATATGCCAGATCTAAAACTAAACTAACACCTGACGCTCTCAGTACCGAAATTGCGGGGTTAACTATTACCTGTTCATCTGTGTTGGAGGCAGGCGCAACATGAAAGCAAAAACAGGCAAGAGCACGCCAAGCAAAAAGCGAGGCGAGGGAAAGCTTTGCTCCGACCCCGACTCCTCAGGTGTTACTCCGCGATTTCTCCATACATTTACTAGGTGCTAAGGAACAGTCATAAACAAGACAAGGGTACAGCTTAGACCTCGGCCGTCCTACAATGACTAAGTTTGTTACCAATTAAATTATTTATACGGTAGAACAGCCGGCAAATCAACAAAGCCAGCCACTCAAATAAACTCTTTATGTCAGCGTTTCACATGGCTCACCCCCCCATCACCACCAATTTTCCTCATGGCCCGATTTCGTACGGAACTTTTCTCGAAGCCAAGAATCCTTATAGGGCGTGACATGTCTAGTCGGATTTTTATTACTTCTTTTAGAGCCAACAGGTTGCATCAATCTCCAAGTCCCCTTGTTTTCAGCTTGTCAACCGTTCATCTGGTACGCTTAGTCGAGGTGCATAGTCTACCCGCTGTTCAGGCTAAATAGACCACCTTGAAACATCCGGACAAAGGGGCAGTATTTATTACCTTGGCAATCCCAGTCAATACCCTGGGAGGGTTGACAGTGAGCCCTCCTAAACTATAAATGGGCGTGGGGTGAGGCAGCGGTATGGGAGTCCATCTGCACGGGTATACTGTCTACTGTGGTTGCCATTTCCGGATGAATCCTTCGACCTTTGGTACCCGAATTGAGATGATTGCTTTTGTTTTGTGATGTGATTTGTCTGTTCAATAATAAGTTTAATCTGTAGTTTGATGTCCCTTTGATCGGACCGAAGGAGGGTGGTATAGAATGAATCCGGGTCATGCTGGCAAAGGAGCCGCATCCAATAGAAGATGATGCATTGACTCATGAGACACAACAAAGGGTCCTTTCTACCGGGTGTGATGCGTCTGGGGTTAGCAAATAGCAAAAAGAAGCGGACTGCATTCCAATTTGTGGTCAAGTCTGGGGATAAAGCTTGGCGGGCACAGAATCTGGGGAAGATTACAATATGAAGTCGTCATTATGGGGTCTTTGAATAGTGAATGAATGGTCTTGTGATTGTCAAAAATGACTTCTCTTTTTGCCTGGTAATCCTTATTGAATCTTGGTGAACCAAGATTATGTTGTGATCCAAGATGGATTAGGTAGATTTCCCAGGCGAACAACGCGTTACCTGCTTGGTGCCGTAGCGATCAGGTACATAATCACTCTGAAAAATTTCGATTGCATGAACAGGGCGTGTGGTCTAGGGGTATGATGTTCGCTTCGCATCTTTGTTCTGATCATCAGACGATATGCAATTGCGAAAGGTCGAGGGTTCAATTCCCTCCTCGTCCAGCCTTTTTTTTCTCCTTTATCTTTTTATTCTTTCTTCACCGACAATAACGTGACACGCTCTCATTTCACTGATTCAACCATCTTGACGGTGCTTCGATAAGGCCTTGCGATAATCTTTTGGAGTATCTCTCAGCTTGGAATCCTTTCTTACTCGTCCCCTTGATTTCGCTGACTGTCCAGACGATACAGAGTTCCAATCCATTAACAATTGATATCTCTAGCAATCAAGCACAATCTTCATTCACTTATGCTGAATGCCGATTTGGCGGATCTTTGGGCTTGCGATACCTATACCACCAACACCCATCCTATACTGCCATGCCCTAAACCTTTCTGCTGTACTCTGTAGACGTGGCCGTAGTGCTCCAAAGTATATGTGACGTCTCGCTTATCGCTATGAATTTGGTCTCTCCAATCGGTATTACCTTACAGGCTAGGGATTTTGCATGCTTTGAGTCTTGCTCGTCATCTTAATCTTGTCTTATCACCCGTCCTCCCCATTTGCGCGTCGTAGCCTTCTCAGGGACGACTGTGAGATACGTCGTTCGACAAGGTTCGGAAAAATACCTTCTATGGAATGTTTGGATGTTCGTTGTAGGTGGACGTGTTCGGGGTCGTGCTGCCAGGGATGAGGAACCCGTTCGTATGAGTGATTCTTCCAAGAAGGTAGCTCTTTGCTGCAGTTGCTCCAATCGGGTGGCCAGGCTAGAGACTTTTCGTTCTGTTTCTTGTATCTGTAGCCGCATATGCTGCTGCCTCTCCCGCGACCGCTGATTTTGGCCCAGTTCGTCTTGGAGTCGTTGGACAATTCGTTGACCGAGGCCCTGACGCTCTGATTCATCGGTGGCTACCGCTGCCCATCGTATTATATCATTTGCCAAGTCCTCCATCTCGGGGGGTATCAGCAAGGGGGCTTCTGGTAATGTCTGTTGTGGTGTCGGAACTTGCCACGTAAGTGACGATCGAGCCGGTGGTCCTTGTCGGGGCATGGTTGTTATGTCGGAGGGGTAGAGGAACTTGTGGTAGTACTGTGACAAATGGATTGGTGTGTTGCTGGATCTGATTCAATAATGCGATATCTCACAAGTTGGATTTAACAATAGCTCATCAAACACCTGTTTACCAAGAGACTGGTCTTGACTCGATCTCAGATGGGGTTTATGAACAACACCTCAACTGAGAGAAGTTTATTGTGAACCTTGTAGAGATATACCTTCGGAGGTATCATTATTTCCGATTTTTCCATGGATAAGGTAAAACTTTGGTGTGGTAAAGGTGGCAGATAGGCCCGAGAGCTTGCGAGCCTCACCTTGGGACTTGTAATTTGAATTTATACGAACGGAAGACTTGGGGAGCCATGATTTTATATGACTTTATCTCTGCAGCCTTATTCTCTTTCTAAGTGGATACTGAAGTTTCAGATATAAGTACCCTAAGAGCCAGTCTAAAACGTTCATAAATATTCTAAATTATTTTGTCTCTTATGATAGTGAAAACAAGTTTTCTATGGTCCTTTGGTGAGGGCAGGTGGCAATTACTTCCCATTCACAACAATGACGACAGGCCATTGAGGTACCATAGACGATGAGACCGTCTGCCAGATGCATGGCGGCTGCTTCGTCAAATAATGCGACTCTCGCATACCAGTAGTTGAAGCTCCTGTAAGGCTGGGAGCCTGCCATGGCCGGAGTCACGACAACGAAGTTGACATACTGAACGGCGTGATTCATCGTCTTTGCGATATCCATCCGAAGGGTAAGCTTCCCGCCAGCGGCGCGTTGCTGTCCTCCGTACTTCCCGGGAGTGATCGTCCAACTGGCTCTTTGTTGACATCTGTGAAAACCCGGGATGGCCTTTTGTGGATTGCTGTCACCTTCAATATCCACTACTTAGGACATGGTCTCCTAAACTTAGGTAAATACGGTAAGTACCCTAAGAACCTGGTCTAGAATGTCGTAAAATAATTTGTTGACTGTGACACTTATGCTTGCTGCCTTACAGGCGCGGTCTAGAAATTCAACAAATCTTCCTCGTAATTATCTCCGTCAAGCAATTGAGTCCTTCCCACTGGAAGCCAATTGCGCGGGCCGTCCAACAACATAAGGAATGTCGGAACTTCCAAGGAGAGGGGTCAAGTTCATCACTCCCCTTGATAGCGCGACCTAAGAGCGAGAGTAGCTTTGCAGCCTCCTTGTCAATTGCGTAGCCACGAACAGACATTACGTTAGGGAGACGAATCTTGGATTGGGATGCCTTGGAGATGATTGTATCTGCCATGCCGGAGATTCGTTCTTCGATGTCGTCGCAGGCGATGTTTGATGGTGCAGAGACGATCATAGCAGAATGATCTCGACTAAATCCCAACATAGATGTAATAACAGCAGTGACATGTGATTTACCAGAACCCGCTGGTGCTGAAATTACTGCTACGCTGCAGTGTATGCGAGAAAGGTATTCTTCGAAGCGCCTGTATTATCAGGGCCGCGCTGAGGGTGTTATATATAGAACCGTGGTATGGTTGTCAGGGGGGAGTGACCCATCTGATATTCGAGCAACAGGCCCGTTTGCGGGATTGTGGATCTTTTCCCCAAAGAGGTTGGCAACGTCTTTCCTGTGTGCGTGAACAAGATTTACAGTCCTTGACTTGAGCCGAACAAATTCATAGCTGTGTCAAACCTTGGCTTGCTTTTGCGTTTGGGCTGTCTAGTGCTTTGCGGAGACTCGAAAGCAGGGTTTGGAAGAGATGGGCATATTTCGTACGCCGTAAGCACAAAAGAGTATCGATGAAAGTCTCATGAGCGCCGAAGAAGAGTACTGGTGCTGGAAACAAGTAGACATCTTCAGAGCCGTTAAACTATGCCATTTTCCTTTTCACCTACTCACCTACTCACACGAAAATCAAGGCGCCGCGTTGATCAAGGCTCTGAGACCTTCGTCCACATCCACCTTCATCTTTCCAGCAAGCCGTTCAAAGGTCTTGGGGTTTCGATAGCCAGTAGGCGAATAAAGGAACCCTTTTTGGACAACCTCAATGAATAGATTTCGTGGCGATTTTCTGTAGTAAACCTCGATATCGTTCGAGCCACTTTTGTAGTCAGATGATATATCCAGAAGGGCATATATAGAGTCGTGCTCCCTGGAACATTCGAAACCGTGGTCCGGCTCCGTGCACGGTCTTATCCATCTAGACATTCGGTTGCCCTGGTGCATCGTACGGCGAGCCATTACGTGGTGAGAAGCAGGGGTGGAACGAAGTTCTGGATGTTCGGATCTCGCGAGAAATAGGCGTTGATCGAATGTGATCATGGGGATGGACTTTGAGCCACAGTAGACGACGTAGTCGGCAGAGAGGGATAGCTCCTGTATGATCCAGATCCTGCGCCAATAGGATCGTTGGCAGAGCCAATACAAAGCTTGAGACTCTTTCGTATGTGGGGGATAGGACGAGACCTTGTCCAGAATTGTTGATGGATGTGATAACCAGTCCATAGCGATGTCACTACCATCTTTCGCGGGACTGATCATGCAATGACACGCTTAGCATTTGTAAAAGTTTCGCCCATCTTGGCAGCCTGATGATATCTTTCGGTGATATTCGACTGATTGATGCGGATAGCGTCAACCCAAATATCTAGATCCTTGGAGGGCAACCTTATGCTTCTCAGCGCGTCATAAAGATTCCGACGAATCTGGATAGGACGGGCTTCGATCATGATGCTGGGGTCATGTATGCTCTCTTCTCTCCACTCGTAAGATAAGGCCTGGTAGTCGCATGCATCTCGAGCCTGACATCGGAGCCTGAATGCAGTGTCAGAATGCGAATGTCGGCAGAAGAGCGTATTGGCTCATAGTTTATAGTGAGAGATCTTTCGGTCATTTGAAAATGAAGAATTATGGTTGATGATGGGGATGTTGAGAGGGGAAGCCTGAATTTCCTTTCTGCCTAAGGCTTTCAAAGCCTGGCCATTTTCCCTGATCTGATTTGCTATCAGCAATCAAGTGCGACGCAAACGCATAAGCTGAGGATGATCAAGCAACAGGGGTGTGATACTTAATGGATCTCCCAGTAACTTTTATTGAGTGATTGTTCAACTCACAGGGGATACTGTCGTTGTGAATCTAATGGGAAACTTGGAACTTGCTTCGATAGTACATATTATCAGGTCATTTGACGATACAGGCAATCCAAGTATCACTACAGAATGTCCTTGAATTGTTAATCTGTCTCCGTCAAATCTTTCATAACAAAACACACGGCTTGTGCTTCTTTTTGTCTGCCTATTTCTTTGCCCTGGACGGACAAACAGAATTAGGACAAGTCTCAGGTATGAAGTATATCAATATCTCGGGTGGCCCTATAGGATGACCAGCCTCTGGGGTTTCCTGGTGCACAATAATCGAACGTACTGTTTGACCAGTACTTTTGCTACGCTCAACTACATATGTCCCACAGTATTCCCAGCGAACAAACTCTGTCTCATTGCACACAGTACAAAGGTTGATTTGCTTTTTGCACATTTCGATAGTCTCTAGTATCAAGTTTTCCTAAATGTTGTCAATGGTCTTAATGCCTCTCTTGAGAACGATATCCAAATTCTATATTCAGCCTTAATGATCACCGGGTGGACCTTAGAGACAAGGAAGAGAATCTCTATTTATAGTAGGCCATCCAGGTGTATCAGCTTAGAGGCGTCAGAATATACGCCCGTCGTTCCGAGTGATGCAGCATGTTTCCAGAACAAAACAACCTGAACAAGCTGCGGCCAACTCGCTTTTGTGGACTTCCTTCACCGCTGGTAGACGTCAAAAAATATGTGTTGTTTGGCCTACACAGACTGGGGCTTCATGCTATCTCGACTGTTCTCGATTCCTACCTCAATCAATAGCTTGGTTGTTCTCAGCTGTTTTTAGAACCAACATGCATATGAACCGGCCATTCCGGTTAATATTCAATATTTCCGAGTCGTTCTAGACGTTGAATAGGTCCACTGAAGATAACTTTTTAGCCAAGCAACCAATCAATTTTGGTACATGACTGGGAATAGCCAGGGTATAGATCCTTGGAGGGCCCGCTTTATTCAATAGTCTGTGTGCTTGACCTTGCCCAGTCTCGGCTTGCATTATGCTTATTGCTTCTTTGAGGTTAAGATGTGATTTGGTCTGTTGTCGCTTTGAATCAGCTCGCCAGGATTCGAGGGGGAATTTCTAATAAGAACCCATAACCCACATTCAAAGTATTGCATATTCCTCCGTAACCTCCATCGACAACTGGTCTCTAAAATGGTTGCTGTCAAGTCACTCCTCACTATTCTTGCCTTAGGCGCCCAAGCCCTTGCGGCCACTTCTTCCGTGGTATGCGCAACAGATCTTGGCACCAAATCTATCAAGAGTGTTCCTACTTCTACCACAACGGTTGTGAACAAAATCACAGTTATCAAAAAAGTCATTCGCAAGGTCAATGTGATCGTGGTCCCGGTGGCAAAGACTACTACAATCCGATCAACCAGCACGGTAACAGTGACATCGGTTGCCGATACAGATGTTGATACAGCCACTGAAACTGAGACTAGTAAGTATTTGCTTGTCTTTCTAGTTAGAGACATTTCCATGCAGTGATTAACAAACCTACTAGCGGAGACCTTCACCACCCTCGCGTTGACACAAACAGCTACTACTACTCGAGCCACCACAACAACAATCACCAGTTTCACCGATACAACCGTGCTTGCCGAAGGTTTCACTCCCATTGCCATACCAACGGTATACAAGTACATGAGAAGGAGGAAGGCTAAAGAGGTTCACCTCCTTTCCGGCACCTCCAACCCTAATCCCCTGTATCCCCAACGAGTTCGTTGTGTCAAGCGAGTTCCATCCTATTCTACCAAAGTAGTCAGCACAACTATTCAGGGTCCTAGATCAACCCTCAAGCCTGCGACAAAGACAAAGGTGGTAAACACGGTGACAACGACTACTACCACTGTTTTCCCTACCGATGCCCCCACAACTATCACAATCACTGAAGAAGCAATCACTACCAGCTTCGAAGAGACGATGACAACCATGGCAGTCACCCAAACTTGTAGGCTTCTGACTCGCTAAAACTTGTATGCGTTACCATAAGCTAACAGCCCTTTCTAGTTACAATCGAGAATCTCATGCTTCGAAACACTGTTTATGATGCTTGCCAAAGCAACAATATTCTCCGCACAGCCAACAGTGGAAGCCGCGTCGTTGGGGTGAGTGGTGATAACACAAGCACGCCTCCCACTGTGCTCGGTCATAACTACAACCCGGAGAGCTGCTGCATTGAGTGCCAGAAATTGCCCAACTGTCGTGCCAGTCTTCTCGGTAAAGTCTCCGGCCTCTCTGCCTCGACCAAGAATACTTGCTCGCTCTTCCTCCAGATGGATGCTTCTAAATGCAATGGAGCTCAGCCGGTGTTTGCGAATTATGTCACGTCCCAGAACTGTCCTACAGATCCTCAGTTTATCTGGAGTAACGGGCCATGTGGTCAGCTTATGAACGGCGGTGACATTGGTGCTGTTCGAGTATAAAAGAAGTCTATGGACAGAACTACTCCTCATGATTTATGATTTGGAAATTTCCTATTGATTGATCGAAGCCCAAAATATTTGGCGATCTCTGATAAAATATATCGACTTTAGGACTTTGACTACCTCCACTGTATGAAACTTAGATTTCTCGCTATTTCCTCAATAGGTAGTTTAGTTATATGCAGGAATTGGAACGAGCAAAGGCACGCAAGCTGACCTTTTCTTTTCCTATGTCATCTAAACAGTGTCATTGGCCCCAAAAGTCCTACTCTCAATTAGAGCTACGCTTAAGTCTGATTGGTGCCCACACTCAACCACACCCTTGGACTGAACCATCAAGGCAACTGCTTTCTCCCATTCATGATTCGACGCCTCGAAGCCAAGCGTTGGCAGGCAATATAATCCTTGCGAACTTGAGCAACAATGACGTTACACTGGTTGGTGAGTGATATTAATCAGCCTTCTCGCTTATGCCTATGCTGACTTGATATCTGGACGATTCACTCCAACGATTTTCCAAAATGTTAAGGAAATGGCATCTAACCAGCATAGTCCGTATGTCACGACCCGAGAACAGGCGGTCGTAGAAGCATGGAGTCAAGGGTTCAACGTCGGAGCAGTCGTCGTCCTTATTCTGCTGGTCTTGTGCAATTATCGTAGGAAAACACTACTGCATAAGCTAATTCTTGGTGAAGTATGATCTTTCCCATCTCCACTCAATAGATCTGACTGACCATTGGTGAGTAGCTACTACTTGCACTCGGACATGGTTTCTTTGCATTTTTTGAGGAACCTGAATATGGATGGTACTGTCACGTCGGAAGATCTGTGAAGTATCTCAACTAACAGACACAAGGATCCTTAGCAGCACCGCGACGTTGCTGTATATCTCATATTTGATCCACAACCTCATCGCCTGGCTGAAGATCCGGCCATTTCTACCAAGATGGGGTGCTAGAACCTTCATCATTACGCTTCTTATGGTCCAGCCTTACTGGATTCTCGAAACATGGGCAAACTTCCAATATCACAATCATCTCGGTAGTAGGATCTTTGATACTTCGCGATTACTCGAGCCATTATTTAGAGACCCTTGGTGGGTTTTCACAACCATCAAGTTAGTGATGGCTATCAGAGAAAACTACGAGTTTACGATCCCCGGTCTGATCCGCACGAGCCCCCGATTTGGAATCATGCTTTTATGCTTGCTCCTCTCTATCGCATTCCTAATCACGGATGTCATCTTTATGATCGTAGTGTCGAAAAGAGGCGGGATGAATCCATTCTGGAGAGTAAGCTTTGGCTATTGCCCGTCTAAGATCAAGCTGACTATTTATTCTAGCTCGCACTAGTTTTCAAATGCGCGTCCGATGTCATATTCCTGGATGACTTCAAGAGCGTGCTGGACCGAATTTCTGAATCAGCAATGAGAAAAATCACAACCTTCGAGTACCGGGATAACACGTCGCCTTCTATACATCCAGCTGCTTCTATGATGGGGTCTGACCGGAAACGTTCACGATTCGGCTCGGCTTCCAGAGCCGAGATGGGATCAATATTACGCCCGGTGGGCTCGAGAGATGATGGGCATTATGAGTTCGGATCAAGCTTCAGCCAAGCATCCATCTGTGACGGAAGCTTACGACCTCGGTATGAAGATGACACGTTGAGGGTTAGCTTTCAATCACCGTGCGATAGGAATGAATCTGAGCATGCCGTGATACCATCAGAAGAGGTAGACTTGGACAGCTAAGGGACTGAATCTAGCTAACCGTTGAATAGTACGAGAGAGTAAGAGGGTTGCAAGATATTCTCATGGAACCTGTTAAGGCGCGGACGAGAAACGACTAGACAAACTGGAATCTTGGGCACTCAGATAGTACACTCCTATAGCTTAATAAAAGCCAGCAGTACGAAGGATAAATTCTCGACTTGTTGGTAAATTTTAAAATTGAACGAGAGCTCAGTTCTCTCGCTGGAAATGTTTTGTCTAAACCCGTTATACCTCTGTCGTACGCATATCTCATATTTAGTCCTGCTTCTCTATCTCCAACGCGATGTTCAGCATACTCTTTGGCCACCAGGAATCATTTGCATCGTGGGAAAGCTCTTGTTGACGAGTCATATGCTTCGTTATTCTTCTCAATTCACAAGCACCAATTCCGCCAATCCACCAAACTCCATCCAGCAACATGACCAAAACTAGCCAGTGTGCGAAGATATCCATGGCAAATTGAGAGGTCTCGGAAAGAGTCTCGCCTTCACATTGAATGCCCTCGTCAGGTACATTATCCGGAATGGTGTCAAGGCCTGATTGAATCATACTCAAGAACTTTCCTGGGACTTTGTTTAGAAACCACATGATCGTCCGGCGCATCGGTTTTGGTGGCGTAGAATATGTGACGCGGGCCATGTAACTTCGCAGCCACGGCGAAACATCCGAGAGCTGGCTTAGAGCTGCCCAGCCATTTTCCACATCAGGTTGATCGGAGTGGCAGCTATTATCATCGGACGTGGACAGCTCTTCCATGATACTGCCCAGGGATTCTAATGCCATAAGGCAAGCTTGGAGCTCGCTTTCAAACCTGGATGTTTCCCAAGACGGAGCAAGGTTTGCTGCAAAATGCAGTGTCTGAGCTTTCGTACGCAGTTTTTCAAGCGCGGAACTGGATGTCGTTGTGATAATAGGCATAAACAGTCGCTCAGTTCGTTGCGTCGGTCCGTTCTCAGCCATTGGAACAATCCCATCAATCGGTTGATTGAGATTTATTGGTGGAGGGCTCGCAGTTAAATCACTGAACAGACTGCAGTCTTTGGCGGAATGCAAAAGCCCAGTGTATGCCAAATTGGCGGCACGGATAAGTGTCATCCAATGCAGTTGCGCTGGAGCCACGTCTTTACTCGCTTCGCTTTCTTCGTTCAATAGTTTTGACAACTTGATGCGAACAGCATGATTTGCCGTTGCATAGAGAACCATGAGCGGCGCATTTGCAACAACGTAATCGTAGTGATTGGCGTGAGGAATGTCAGCTTGCGTTTGGCGAAGCGAAGCTCTGTGATGCTCGTCTGCGAGTGCCAATAGATTTCTAATTTGTCCTCTATCGATATTTCGGGGTTCTGATGTGGAAAGGATGTCGTGACATTTTCGGACTGCAGCAAGAGCAAGGATAGAGCTCATGAGGGGCTTGCTCCGAAATGCAAGGTTCGGAAAGCCAACCTGCAATGCATAAAGATCTTCATGATCGTAGGCTAATGATCGAGCAGCTTGTGATAAATAGTAACTGAAGAGCTCAAGCTCTGCTGCGTCGAGATCCAGGGAGGGCGCAAGGCTTTCATAGGTGAATATGTCAGAGCTCAAGTCGCAGTCCGGAGTCGATGCGAGGAAGGGTGATGAGAGACTGGATGTTGAGCCCACACTGGAAAGACTCGATGGAAAGAAACCGGGATTCGAGATAGTGAGGCTCTGTGGTCGGCTTTCCGTATTTGTCGTGTCTGACCTGGGCGATCTCAAAGCACGGGATTTCGGTAATCGAGGGTATTCACATGGGATGTCCTTGTCGAGGCATCGCGAGCATTGAGGTCTTTGCTCATCGCACTGTAGACTACATGTTAGTCCGTCCTAGACGAAAATGGGTGTTGCAGATCTTTACCTTCTTTCGTCTCTGCTTGCATCCCATACATCCATGTCTGGATTTTGTGTGCGACCTTCTTGATCTCACCCCATTTGGGCTTGATGTTGGGCGAGAATTGGGCGAAGACGACTGTTGAATTGAAACCATATTGTTAGATATTAGATAATTGTGTATTGGAACTAATGTCCAGTTCTTGTTGGCCATCCGGGTTATATACTTGGTCAAGTCGAACTTTAAGCTTATCATGTGGTGATGGATGGCTGCTTACCTTGCGCAAGGGCGCGGTCCACAGTCATGCCGCAGCCTGACAATTTGATATAACCTCAGCCTTTAAAGATGCAGGCTACGTAATACCCGTCGAGCGATCAATTGATTATTCCGCTAGTTCAATGGGGGACATCCACCATGACCTTGTCGTTCTGCGGTAGAGACACGCGGAGTCTGCGCCCCGCTAGCTCAGCCCCCAAGATTTGGAATTCTTCTAGATGCAACTCTCCACAGGTGAGATATGCAGCTAGACACATCTGTATCGGTGAAAAGCAAGAGGAAATGCAGTCGAGATGTTTCTCCGCAGCTGTTGGTGACTCACGCATTTTGTCTTGTCATCATTTGGGCGCTGTAATTCCGACTTTTCGGCTGCCTGCCTTTTTTTCTCTGAGGAGGAGCTTTTAGCATGTAAGACGCGCTATTCTCAATGCGGCACCTGTTTCAGTCAGCATCTGGTTGGTATTTGATAACTCGACAAAACCAGAGTTGACGGTTCTGTCCACAACGACAACCTTTCAAATCGCATAAGTATATATAACATATGTCCCTGCATAGGCTAGCTCTTATGTTGAAACGGAGCTAAGATACATATACTTCCGGGACTCATCCTTAACTGGTAAATAGTGCAAACCAGAAATGCGAAGGGGGCTTCAGCGACGACGGTTTGCCGGAGCCGCGTCCCCGAAAGCCCGGCAGGTACCTCTTCAACAGCATTCAACAGATATCGATCCCTGCAAGAGAAAGAAAAATATGATCCGATTTGTCAGTGTGCTATCTCAACTGGGACTTTTTGCAGATGCAGGGTGAAGATGCTTGCCAACCACCACTGTTCAGCAATTGGTCTATTTCCAGATGGCTTTACAAGGCATTGTCAACCCATTTTTCATCTACTCCCCCGCTTGTTATTTTCACCCATGGTCTCTTCTTCAACAAACCATTTGATTGACGTACAGATCTCATTCGGCCGTCAGACGCCTTGGGTACTGAGCAAGTGGGAAGATACTAAGGTGAGTCTGATGATACTTAGCTCCTCAGCCTGATGCAAAGACTAACCTTTTCAGCTCCTCAGGCGATCTATAAGGTCACTAATATGGAAGGCTCCGAAACGTCGAATACCCTTCTCGAATCCTACAAACGTTTGGAGTCACGTTTGCAATAATTTGTATCAAATCGAGTCACGGAAACGTCGTTTGAAAGTGGTCGATGATAGATTTCAGAAATAAGGCACTCTATAGCAGATTCATAGTCGTCATTCACAAAGCAGCCACACATAGATCTCAACAGGTTAGCAGAGTATAGCATGCAGCTCTGGGACACATCTGTCTATCCATGTTTCTTCTTTAAATCTTTGCTAATAATCGAAGTACCTACCCTAAAGTCTTACCTGGATGATTGTCCTCTGTGTTCAGGGGTGGGATGGAACGGCACAGTGATGCGATCGCAAGTCTTGAAAACCAATCATAGCTCCCGCTTTTGGCACGAACCCACTTTCATCGACCGCAATTTCACGAACATGGGTCATTTAAGGCTGAAGGACCAGAATCAACCGCTAAGAGGACAATACGATGAAAAATGCCCAGGATACTACGTTACGGCTTACTGTTTGAGTCACTCGGCTAATCTGCGACATGGGTGATATTCACCTCGCTGCGCCCTGCGGCGCGGTTTGGCAATAAAGCGCGTCTTCGTTCCATCATCTCAACATGCTAAACATCATCTTTCATTAACAAACAGTCATTCGTTTAGACTTAACATTCGTTACATCGATCAACCTTCAAAATGGTCAAGACTACTCTTCTCTCTGCCCTTCCTCTGCTCATGCTCGCCGAGCAAGCGCTCGGGTTCGGCTGCGCAACACACAGCTACACCACCTGCGAAGACAAAATCGTTCACTGGTTTGACCCTGACGATGGCATGATCTGTGATCCCCTCGACTGCGGCGGCGGCCGAGCTCCTGTCAAGACCGGTGTGCCAGGATGCGCAAACTACTCCGGCACAGAGTCGTACGGCGGCACTTCGTACCTGTCTTGCTGGAAGCCCTTGACTACTCTACGCACTGGCTTTGCCCAGGCGACTTCCGAGGTTGCAAGCGCCGATGCCGAGCCTACTAGCACAGCTATCGAGGTGGAGACACAGACTATGACTAAGAGCCATGCTGCTCAGGAAACAAGCACCTCTACTGCTTTAATCGAGGCAACAATTTCCGAGCAGACTACTATTGCTCCTGTCCTTCCTACGCAGACCCAGACTACTGGCGAGACCGAGACGACTGCAAAGCCAGCATCTACTCCCAGCGTCATCCCCAACGCCGCTCAGGCTATGAAGGGATCTTTGATCGCTGCTGCTGGAGTGGCAATGGGTGCCATTCTTCTTCTTTGAGATATTACATGCATTATTATGGCAGTAATGGATAGATGAAATATACGGACTAATGGACTTCATACACATATTTTGGACGTATTGAATACGGTTAATCCCCTGTAATTACTTTTGCGTCGATAATGAGCTCTCAGATAGATTAATCAACGCTCAACACAGACCCTCTCGCTCTTTGGATCCCTAGAAGCCCCTTCGTGCTTATCTTTATTCCTTCTCGGCTTTCGAAAACCGTTGGCCTTCAACTTGGTGAATGATACCGACTTGAAGACGTACTTTCGCTCGCCAGAACCAACGCATGCCACATCGAGACGAGCACATCGTGAGCATACCGGCTTCTGTTGATCACACTGACGGAATGGAATTAGTAACTGAAATTGCCAGGATCAATGTGACTGTGAGTACCTTTTTCTTCTGCTTGAGGCAATTGTTGCAGCCTCTGCTCTTCGGAACTCCAGGCATCACGACGTTGTAAGACCTTTTGATTTTCGCGCGATAACGCTTCATCAAAAACGAATTCCTTCCTTCTAGAGGAACCTTCTCTCTTGATCTTATATGGCTCTGTTGAGAGGCGTTTTGCTTCCCCACCTGAATAAGACAGCGCTGTGTTCCGCCATCTTGGGGATAGCGTCATGTCCTGACGTAGATCAAGTGACGCCGTACAACACTCCGATCCGCTTAGAACCCTTGAAATCCGATACGAGGCTGAAGGAAAAGACCCATGACTGGTTATCCGTCGCTTACTGCTGAATCAATTGTCGATTACGGGCTTGTAGATCATGTTGGCGGCGGCGAATATCTCAAATTTGAGCTTTATCTCGAACGACCTCCCGGTATAACACGCTCAGTCTCTGACAGGTATCGAGAATGCCTTTGGTTAGTAGATCCTGTTATGCTTATTCTCAGGCAACCAACTCCGGGTTAAAGAATAGGGAGAGGGGCAAACCACAACGAGTAGCATTGACAAGCAGGATGACGCTTTTTGCTATACAAGTCCAAATACAAATGGAAATCACACTCTCAAAATTTCAGTCCAATGGTGTTACTGATGCGCAAGTATGTGGAAGTTTTTGACAGTACAGTGATTGCAGCCGCAAGGACATAATGTTCAATTAAAGTATCAAGGCAGTGGTTGGCACTAATAGCATCGGTTGATAAAGGTAGACTTGAAGGTTTCTTGTTACTGTTCGAGTACATGCAGTCATGTTATCCAGCCCTATATTACATTTGTGCAATAGCCCCTCAATGTCTTTGACCAATCCTGCCTCATCAATCTCAAGATTTGTACCTAACCAGCCCGCAACATCACTTGTGCGGCAAGTGCATCAAGGCGACGACAGGCTTCTTCCTGGCTCTCATCGATACGCCGAAAAAGCTCTTCGTAGCTTACTGCCTGCTGGTCATAACGGTCGGCGAGCAACTCGATGTTGACGCGAACTTCCTGTATGCGTCGCGGAGATGACCGAAAGAAACCATGGCCTTGGTCGTCTTTAGGCGGTGAAGCTGGTCATATAGCAGACTGCTGCCACCCAGCGAGGGAGCCATTTCTACCATCTCGGTATCTTGAATATTCCTACTTGACTCTGAGTGTGCGTCAAAGTCCAGGGGAACATCGTCAGGAAGGTGGAGAATGGCATCTTTGCTAGGAGTATTGGTGGTAGTAGTGCAGATGTCGTCACGATGCACAGTTTGATTGCTGCTTACTGGTCCAATAGCAGCTGCACCAGCATCGAGGAGGCAAGGCTTGTCTCTGGTCTTTTCGTAGAGCTTGGTGGAAGTTGGGAGCCACTTGAGCATGATGCCTTTCCCGAGCACATTGAAATCTTGATTGTTGTGGACAAACTTGGTTGAGCTGATGTACCCCTTTCGGGTAGAGGGGGCAGCAACGATTGGGACGGGGGAAAATGGGCAGGGTTACAAGCGTATTTGCCTGTGCTCTTGCGTACCAGAAGCAGTATCGGCCAAGATTGGATTTCTTGCCACCCTTGTAGTCCTCAAGGGAGATAGAATGAACCATCGTTCCGCTTCGAAGGCCTGAGGCAGCCTTGTCGGGGGATGGGCTTTTGGGTTCGTCTGAGAAGGCAGCTCTTACCATCGAAACCAGTTCCTCGATCCTTGGGAAGAGCGGTAGGGCCCCGATACGTCTTTTGATTCTTTAATTTGCCTTGCTTTGCGATGCGCTGGAGCGACGCGGGCAAGCTGAGTTCGTTGGCTGAAGATGCCATCTTGGAGAGGTTGTGACGAAGAAAAGAAAAGATTGATGATGTTTAGAGAGAGGAGTAGAGAGAAATGAGGTGCGTGGAAGGGGATGAGAGGAAGGAGATGAAAGGAAGGAGCTTTCTCGAAGATCTCAGCAACGCTGCGATGAAGGTCATTAAGTGCCTGGCAGGTGTATTAACCATGAACAGTGTCGGGACACTCGTCGAAAGATGGTTCATGCTGTTGCTCGATGCCACCGTTGGCCTTTTTGGCGATCCACTGCTCCTCAGGAGCGAGTATCATGCTGATATTTGGCATCTTTGTGGACAAACGGTGGCTGCAGAAACGTTAGTTGTTGGTCGCATTTCCAGGAGGGCTGATACAGGAGACTTACTGTACGAAGGACCTTGAGGATTTCCAAGAGCGACAAGCGAATGTGTCTTGGGGCGATGCGAGGAGTTCCTCTGTGGGGCAAGAAGCAGTGTTTCCTCGCGATGTCACTAGGTGACGCACTGCGAAGCGACTGGTGAAAGTGTGAAGTCCAATTTCAACACTTGAAGGGAGGTTCAAGGTCTCGAGGAGGACTTCTGAGGGGGATGAGGATGCGGCATACAGATATGCCGCAATAGCAAGGAAGGGGTAAAAAGACCACGTATGGATTTGCGGTAAGGAGAGAAGAAAAGAAAATCGAAGTCGAGAGGCGCTGACGATATTTTATATGGTGATTCACGAGTGGGCCCCTTCGGTAACATCAGGCTGCCAAACAGCTTATGGAAATCGAAATCTGACACTGGCCAGCACTGTCAAGAAGTGACAGACATGAGAATCGTGCAGAAACTGCTGGTCTTGCAGGTCCAGGCATTCTACTACACGGTGTGCAATGCTGCCCTTCACAACCCATCTTCCAACCACCTACCAGGAAACTCTCTCCTTCAAAGGTTCCCACATCGGCTGAAAAGTCCTTCAGGTATCTCTCCCTTCTTTTTGAATTCATACCAGGTCTTCCAGGTGTTAAGGGATTTCACAGCATTTTCGTCCCTTCTACTGCTATCGCTGGCCCTTTTTGAGTCTATCACTGCGGCTCGTAAGTTTGCCCTCCAATGTTGTTATTGATTCATCATAGCAGGAATCCTGACCATTTATAGGCATCTCAGAGTGACTGGCCCATCGACCTGCTCGTGCGTCTCCATTCTCACGTTGCAAGGCGCATCGAATTGCCTCCCTAACAACACCGGAGCCAACTGGTCTCTCGTACCGCCACTCGACCTACCATGGGCGCCAGTGCCAAGGGTCGGTGTGCTATCACCCAGGGTTGGGTCGAGGGTGATGTCCAGGAATGGAGCTGGGAGGAAGAGATCCCAGGCTCCGAGATGGCGGATCCTGAACGTCACAGGGGCACTTTCCTCCGATCGCAGCTGCGCTCATTGAAGAGGGTCAAGCGACACATCCCTTCGCGTCAGCTTCGTGAAACTCTCAAGCGAATTCTCGCAAACGTCAAGATCTTCGCCAACTACCATGACCAGCAGGCGTCCAACCACTCCGAGATTTGTCAACGCTTGGAAACCCTCGAACGTCAGCACCAGGATCAGGCGCAGCAGTATCAGGATCTGAAAGCGACAGTGAACCAGACACTCGGAATTGTTCAAGGAATTGCTGAGCAGACGGCGCGCCAGGGCAATTGAGCAACCATACAAATCTTTGCCGACAACAGACTTCCGTAAATAGACCGATAAACTTATAAGTAGGTCTTTAGGCCGTAGCTTTTAGAAGCAGGCTTCATATTGGGGTCCTGGGCATGAGGCAAACGACTGGGGCGCATATCAGGATTGATCATGGGAGACTTACGAGATATTATGGGGACGATCTCAGAAGGGTACAAAGGACGAACATGGCCATCAATACTTAGACTGGGTACATAGAGCTTATACAGTCTTGGACTCTAACTCGCTCTTCTGTTTATGTCCGCCCATGTCTGGAGGGCGGCAGAATATTGAACTAAAGCTTAGGGTGTCAGAAATAAATACCCTAAAAGCTTTGTCTAAATCCACATAAAGTGATTAAGTTATTTCGTCCCTTATGCTAGAAGCAACGAGTTTTCCATCGCCCTGGGGCGCATATAAGTAGCGTAATAAAGCGGAATTTGTTGGCGATAAGTAATTGGAGTAATGACACGGCGATCGTGTTGAACACTGGCCGTGATATACTCAATTTCTGTATTGCGGCCTTGGCTCCCCGTTGTTTAGTCTTTTGTGAGTTCCCCGAACAACGAGTGAGGTTTAGAATTGTTGTCTTGGCCGACGTGTTACTCTTAACTTGCCACAGGTGCGCTCTAGTACTGCAATGCTTCTTTTATAGATTTGAACACGAAGTCAATATTGTTCTCATCTATTGAAACATGCTGTGACCACGCTTTTTAACCAATCTATCACCAAGTGATGTTGCAGCTCTAGGGTGTGTAAGACGCGTCCATGTACGTAGCGGGGCTACGTCATTCCAGATGCTGTCAGCCACGCAACTTACACATTGAGTATTCAAAGGCAACCATTTGCTGGGAAGACAAGGCAGCAATGTGATAAGGTTAACAAAAACATATGGCCAAAACTGAGGGAATTCTTTGGCTACCCAATTCTACCTGAAAGACGCTGTGGCGTCGCATACCAGATGTCGGCACAGCCACAGATGAGTTGCCACATCTTCGCTGCCTACCTTTGTCTTCCCCAAACTTCTGTTGAGTGTGGCGCAGCTGCAAGGTATGACGCTAAATTGCTGCGCATCAGCTGGCAGAAAAGTTGAGACCTGAGCTTGCAGGGTACAAGAAATAGATTGGCTACAGCCGCCTACAAGTGGGAACTAAGAGACTGAATTATTTTGTCTCCTATTCCAATAGAGTCAACTTTTCTGCGAACCCGAGTTTTGGGTCGCCTCCAAGCCCAAAAGACGCTTGGCAGCCGCGCAAACCGTCACAGAGGCAGCCAAGAAAGAACGAATCAAAGCCCGAGCGTCATCATGTATAAAATAACCCATGACGAATGCCTTGGCTGAAACCATTCCATTTTCTTCCCTTCCATTTCTTGATTTAAACTTGTACCAGACACATACAAATACCACGCCTTACACACAACTACAGCTGCTATTGCTATTGCTGCTCCTTATACTTTGCCTCGCTGCGAGAGAATGGGCTCTCTGTTCGTCATACCTCCAGACCAAGACGCCCAGCAAGCCGCTGACTCTCATTCTTCTGCTAGGCAAAACATGCGCCCTTCACTCGAATCTTCTCTGGGCGACCAGGGCCTTGCTACCGAGCAACGAAGCCTCTTGGATCTTATCGACAAGCTTCAATTCGCACAGCTCGACGATGTCAAACTTCCTCAAATCGTCGTTGTTGGCGACCAGTCCGCCGGAAAGAGTTCAGTCCTTGAAGCTCTTACCGGTACACCCTTCCCTCGCGATGCCGGCGCCTGTACACGGTTTGCGACAGAAATTCGCATGCGACGAGCGAAGGAGACCAAATTAAAAGTTTCCATCATTCCCGACAAGAACAGACCTCACAACGAACAAGCTCGTCTACTTCAGTATGGCGGTGATGTCACCGGTGACACACCTTTCGATTCGATGATGCGAGATGCGACAGAATTGATCGCTCCAAGAAGTATCCCCGGTCGCTTTGCAGCTCGCGACATTCTAGTTGTCGAGAAGAGCGGTCCTGACATGCCACTTTTGACTTTGGTCGATTTGCCTGGTCTTGTTCGTGTCGCCAACCGTGATCAATCCGAGAACGACATCCAAACCATCGAGGCCCTCTCCGACCGATACATGAAGAGCTCACGAACCATCATTCTTGCTGTCATTGGCGGCAACAACGATTATGTTCAAGCTCCCATCCTCAAGAAGGCCCGCCAATTTGACCCCAAGGGATCACGCACCATTGGTGTCCTTACAAAGCCCGACATGACTGAGCGCATTGGTCTTGAGGATAAGTTTATTGAACTTGTTACCAACAAGGATCAAGAGAACAATTTCAAGCTTGGCTGGTATGTTTTGCTAAACCCCGGACCTGGTGAGCAATGGCAAACCCCAGAGGACCGCGCCAACCGAGAAGCGGAGTTCTTCTCTCGTGGAAAATGGGCAACTCTCCCTCCTGAGATGTGGGGTATTGGTGCGCTTCGTGCCAAACTGAGCACCCAGCTCCAGCGTCATATTGGCAAGCATGTCAAGACCCTACGTCGCCAGATCCAACAAGCCTTGGAAGGCTGCGAAACCCAGCTCAAGGCTATGGGCGTTGGCAAAGACACCCCAGAGGAGATGCGATTCCAGATGGGCGAGCTGTTCACAGCATCCAACAATCTTGTTACCCCTGCGGTGAATGGTAACTACAAGAACCCCTTTGGTGAGCGATTCTTTGCTAGACAGTCGAGCCCCAAGGGCACACCATCACAAAAGCTTCGTGCCCGTATTCGCGATGAGAGTGAGCGTTTCGCAAAACGGTTTCGACAGCACGGTCGTAAGGTGACCTTCCAGCCCAATCAGCCTGCTGGTGCCAGCGGAGCCAACGGAGCCGACACAAACGGCACTCCTCTTCCCCCGACTGTTGGCGATCGCAGCAAAAAGGACTTTGCCGAATATGAAGTTGAGCCTCTTCTTCGACAAATTCGGGGTAACGAACTTCCCCTCGACTCAAACCCTCGAGCGCCTTACATCCTCTTCCAGGATTACTCCAGAAACTGGCCCGTCCTGGCACAAGAGTACAAGGACAACGTTGGTGTCATTTGCAACGAGTTTCTGGCGGATGTCATTGATCACGTCTGGCCCATGCGCATGCGCGATCCTCTTCGTATGCACTTCCTGGAATTGAGAATGAAGGAATTGTACGAGAGTGCCGATACTGAGCTAGGCCGTCTCACTGATGATATGGAGCTCGAGATTCAGCCCTTTGACCCCGAGTACGAGGAGCGTCTTCGCAAATGGCGTGCCGAGGCCACCGAGAATGGTGGCACTTACACTGAAGCCGAGGAAGTCTTGGAGAAGATGCTTATTTACTACGATCTTACAGCTCGCATCTTTACCCGCAACGTCATCACCCAGGTTGTCGAGCGACACCTTCTTCTCGGTATGCTGCGTCTATTCAACCCTATTGAGATTCTCCGCATGCAAGACACTACCATCGAGGCTATTGCTGCTGAGAACAAGGAGACCCGCGACCGTCGTAAGACCCTCCAAGCCCAGAAGAAGGCGATTGAGGAAGCCAAGGCCATTTGTGCCAGCCTCGCTATGCGAAGCGAGTTACGCGCATACGAAGATGATCCAGATGACGACACACCGACAGATGATGAGGACCAGGCTCCTCGTGAAGTAACACGTCGTCAAGTTGGCGCGCCTCAAAACAGTACGCCCCAGAATAGTACATCTCAAGGCGGACTTCTCCAAACACAGCCCGCTCAACAGCCAAGTCGCTCTTCTCACGAATCTGTTCGTAGATCAAACCGCGACAGCCGCGATGAGCGATATGAGCGAGACGACCATCGATCAAGCCGTCCTCCCATCCCAACCCAGGACTCTTACCAGAACGGCTCTTACAGACAAGAGCCCAACCGTGATTGGGAGCCAGTGTACCATGCCCAGCAGGCTCAGCAGGCTCAGCAAGCCCAACCTGGACATGCTCCTCCTCCCCCTCCTCCCCGTCCTTCAAAGGTCGGTCTAGGAGATACTGACGGATACTACGACAACAATCGCCGCCAGGACTCGTACAACGAGAGCCCTGGACGAAGTGACCGCCGAGAGGGTGCACGACATAGACTTGTGAATGCCATGCGAATGGGTAACTAAGATGGATACAGTTAGGCGTGTGGGATTAGATGACGGGATTGGCGTTGGAAACGTATTGTGATATTCTTTGTGATGAAGCGGTTATGATTGGGTTTGACGGTTAATTGTTAGATAGAATACCAAGAGGATGGTCCTTTCTGTTACTCCAAGCATCATTTTAACCTCGCGTCTAGTGACAATGATTGGCGTGTAACAAGAGGAGCGACAGCTTTGTCTCAGCCATTTCGTGCCTGAATAAGAGAACGTGTGATGAAGAGGGCAAGTGACATTAAAGGATCTCTATGATCAAATACTAAGAACGTTGAAGAAAATCTATACCACTAATAACGTGTGACCTCAGATGTGATAGTACGATAGATCCCGTTGCCCAAAGTTCCTTCAGCGGCTTCATTCTTATAACCGTGAGTGGGCGCACCTTCTCCCTGTTGTCTCATCGCTTCCCTATCCTTCTTCCATGAAGATTCATAATAGACTCTAGTCTCATTTTTGACCTGAATACCGTATCCCGCTTCTGTAGGATTACTGCCCGGCCGATCATCAAGGCAACTTGTGATAACCGTGTTATTTTGACCGCCGCGCTCAGGATAGGTGTGAAAGTCCATGTCGCCAGACGACCCATCTTCAAGACCTGCTAGTTCTCGCTGCGAACTGTTGTCGTCGACTTCTTTCGTACGGGTGATATTGGTAAGCTTGATGCCCTTGCTGCTTGTCAAGCCGCTGATAGGGTTGGGTCCAGACGGGTTGGACTTGGAGTCGAGTGATGAGCCGGAAAGGACCTTGCGGAAGATAGGTCTGATAATGGGGAGGCAAGCTAGGAAGAGGTTAGTGATGGGAGCATAGAGTGATGTCAAGCTGAAGGACTTACAGGAAATGATGGCCAAGTAGGATTCTGTTCCTGCCCAGATGATGACTCCTCTGATGTCCCTCGCCATTTCAGTTGTTTTGGGATCCAGAGTGAAAGCCTCGTAAAGGACGATAATTGAAGCGATACAAACACTGCAGTTGAGTCAGTATTCTGCTAATAGAAACCAACAGTGAGGAGACAGATGGTGGACTTACAAGATACCAAACATGAACATAGCAACAACAGCAATCTTCTGACCCATACGGAGCTTAAGTTTCTTGACTTGAAAGATGGGCAACGACAAAACAGCGACTTCAAGCATAAGATGAACCAAAGTGGTACCAAACATGAATTTGGCGGGATCCACCTTGCAAACAGCGTTCTTGATGTTGTGATTCCAGTAAGCCTCGACGGGTACGCAGTGAAAGATTGTCATAAAGGTTCGAATGGTGAGCCAGATAACTGTGCTGCCTTGGAGGATGTAAATTCCAATCCTCATCTTGGCGACACTACCGAATAGACGCCAGTAAAAGCCGAGAATGGCCAGCTTGGAGAAGCCTAAGGACATGGCGTATAGAAACTCTGCCATGAAAAGACCGAAGCGAGCGTATTCTTCGACTCTTGCGGCTGGTAAGGGGACATCCGCCTTGACGTGACCAAGACCCATCACAATAGCCCCTGAAACATAGTCAGTATATTGATATTCTCTATCGATCGGTTATCCTTTGGGTACCTACAGTACATTGCAAAACTAAAGTATAGACAAGCGGCAATCTGTAGAAAGTCAGTTAAATAGATCATGAAATAAGCAGCAAGCTTGTCTTTCACAAGACAGCAACTCACCCAGGAGATTATAGCAAAATAATCATCCCACCACAGGGTGACATGTGTGATCTTTCGAGATACGAGACGGAAGATAAGAAGGATAGTAGCGACGGAAAAGGTGATGAGCATAGCACTCAGAACACCGGCGTCGGGTGTGAAAGATTTGGTGGCGGTCATTATCGAAGATTGGTCCGGAAGTAGTAGAAAATAGAATGAGAAGACTGATTATCCGCTCTACAAGCAAAACAACAAAGAATGCTTGGGGTATTAGCGAAACAAGGATGATATTCGAGATATAACAGTATGGGTTCTGTCTTTACATGTTATCTGCCAGTGTGGAGTGGCTTGAGATGAGAGAGGTTCCACCTGGGATCCCGCATCTATATAACGATTTCTTGACAAGAAGACAGGATGAGGCCTCTAATATAGATAAAGACAAGATCTGCGATGATTTTCGTAAACCAACAAGGAAACAGGGGTTAATGCGTATGCAACTGCCGCTGAACTGAATCAGGCTGAATGACAGCAGAACAGACTAAAGCGAGCGGTGCAGTATTTAGATGGCGATCTCCGAGTCCGTCTGGGGAAACTTGGCATGCTAATACCGCGGCCAGGTACCTGGATGACGGTACTAAGCTTTTATTGAGTGCATGAATGTCCAATGTATCTATTCATTTCGTACACCATGTCATACTAGGCTTATCCCCTTTTAGATGATTTCATATGAATACCATGCAGTCTTCAGAATCATGATGCGATTGTGAAGTAAAATTGGCCAAGCCTGCAAAGATTCGAACAGGCCTCAATGATAGTACTGTGCGGTATGATGAGAAGGTTTCAGGCGTATGTATCCAGGGTTCTTGGATTACACTTTCGAGTGATATCGTTGTTGATATGCCCAATATCATCGTTCAAGTGACACTCCCATGAAGTTGAGAAAACGTTCAGCGACGAAAAGGGTAAGGAAATCGTGTTTTAGTGCCGAATCAAAGAGTGTTGCAGACGCAGCTAACGAGCGGTCGAGTAATGTTAGCACAGGGTTACCTGCTGCCGAGATAACCACCAAAGTTTGACGCCACAGCCTCTGGACCAGGAGTTTTGTGTGATCGAGTCATGCAACAACGGTTCAGCCAGTCTGTGACCTGGCGGTGCTATGCATTGAAACGTCCAAGACAATTAGTCTATTGCTTCCAGAAGGGATCGGCTATTATATCTGTACTAACGGGTTAGCTATTTCAACCTAATTCAGAAGATCATCCAAATAAAGTTTACCTAGTCAAGACAGAAACCAACGGCATGAACAACGCCTGAGGTCTGAGTAAAGAATTGCCTGCCGCTTTCGAATCCTTGGGCTTACCCCTGTTGGTAATGATGTTCAAGGCTGACACAACGCTGCGATCATCTAAGGTTCTGACTCGGGCTGATCCGAGAACTCCGACCCTCCTGAGTTCGCCATGGTCCTTCGAATTTGTGCTATAATAGATTATCGTTGTAGAAATGAAGATCAAGGTCCACTTCTTGGGCTGATTGAATCCTCCACTCGATTTGCGTACGAGACCTTTGAGGCCATAAAAAAGCATCAAATAACTGTGATTGTGGTGAAACTCTCCGTTGTCATCCGAGTATGATAGACCCTCAAGGGTTTCCCTAGGACCCCTAAAAGCCCTAGGAACCATGGTTCTGAGTGATAGATTACGCAGTACAAGCGCCTCGGCATTCGTCTTCTCTTTCTGCTCATTGTGCTATTTGAGGCGGTAGAGCGTGGTCAGGGCGGTAGAAATCCTGGGCCTTACCGCATCGATAAGGCAAAGCTGTATGTCGATCCAGGCTAGGGGACAAGCCACAACTTCCCGTCTCCGCGCCCGACAGGATCGACAGTCCAGGGTCTCTAGCGTTTATTCGAGAATTGCTCGGGTTTGCGTCTGTGCGTGTTTATGTTACGTATCTCCTTAATTATTCGTGTCGCAGGAAACGTAGCAATTTCTCTTGTTCAATCGATGAAATTTCTATGACTTGGAGTTTGAGCAAAGAGGGATGAGGGATGAGGGATGATCCGACTGGTGATGCGAGACCAGCTATTGAGCACGGTTTAGTCCCGAGTATATTTCCAAAGCGAAAGGCAGCAGAGTGAATGTCATGGGAAATGCAACGTAATCTATTCTCTTGGGTCTCATTCCTATGAAGGTAGTTTGAGAATAAGGGACAACAAGCATGGGTTATAGAAGACAAGAGATGAGGCAAGAGCATGAGGCCTGGTGATGCGGACCTTACTAACCCGACCACCGAGTCACGTGGCCTACCGCGTAACTTGGAAAGACGCGACAATGATTGCAGCTAAGAAAGGCAGATAGCTCCATACGAAAGCACTTTTTCTACTCCAAGAGTAGTTTAACGCGATGAAAAACCTCCGCGATTACTGAACGAATTAACTTCCGGCCGCACTCCGTGAACCTCTAGTCTCTACTATTAGAGATCCATCATGTCGTAGCAGGCTGACCCATGACGACGAGATTTAGAGGATATCGGCTTTCGGCACGCCAAGCACCCGTACGTGTTCAGTTAATTTTTGCTTTGAGAAAAAAACAAGTAGGGAAAATAAAAATAGTAGGAAATGCCACTATTTCCTTGATATTTTGTCCCATTCAGTGGAGCTGAGGTCGTTCCTGAACCTGTCGCGTGTTGCATCGGCGCTGTCAACCCCGGATTTACGTCACCTACGTCACATCCGGTTACACCTATACAAGGGGTTGCAGCGGCACGTACGGGAATAAACAACAGCTCGCAGCTGTGCTTATGAGCTGATCTTCTTCTTCTTCTTCCTCATTATTCTTCACTTGAGCCTCATATTCTTCGTTTCTTACCACAAGTATTCGTTGCGATGGTTGGAAAAAGACAATGGAACCCTGATTCAGGTGCTCGTCATCGTGGTCAACACATCGGTGAAGATGCACGCCCTCAATATGAAGACGGTCCTCGCGATCTGGAAACAGGCCGATACTCCTACAATCCAGGAAGCAAGACTTCACGCCCCAAACCTCGTATCATGAAGTTTCAGGATGCTGCTCGTACAGCTCTCGAAGATGCTCGTCGCGGTGAGATCAAGCGTGCCCTCATGCACGGTATCGACCGGTCGGGACTAGAAAAGTATCGCAAGTCGGATGAGGAACTCAAGCAGATGAAGAACAAAAAGGTCCGAGCTTTTTACGAGCAGCAAAACGAACGGTTGAATGATTGGTTGGAGGTGGATGCTGTGGTGATGGCAATTGCGGACGACGTTCTCGAGTCGATGAATCCAGACCCCGACCACGACGGTGATCAGGAGCGTGGTGGTGGAATCCAACGCGTGCAGGGTAACATTGGAGAATTACTCCCAGATGAAGAAAAGGAAAAGAGACGAAAGGCGGCGAGAAAGGCGAATCTAGCAATCAACATCAACGTGATAGCCAACATCCTTTTGCTAGCCGGAAAGGCCTTTGCGGTATTCACCACAGGATCTCTGTCTCTGGTGGCATCGCTTGTGGACTCTGCGCTGGACCTCCTCTGTACGTTGATTGTCTGGTCAACAAGTCGTCTTGTCCAGTGGAGGTTGCATGCGATGCAGCGCCGATTCCCCGTCGGTAAACGTCGTCTCGAACCGTTGGGTATTCTGGTGTTCTCCATCATCATGGTCATTTCCTTTCTGCAAATCCTCCAAGAGTCTGTGTCGCGTCTGATGCCTCCACATGCTGAAGCCGAGATTCTTAGCTGGGCCGCTATCGCTTCGCTGCTGGCGACAATCGTTCTCAAAGGGGCTATTGGCCTTGGATGTCGACCTATCAAGTCAACTCAGGTACAGGCGCTTGTCCAAGATTGCAAAACGGATGTCATCTTCAACAGTTTGTCGCTGCTGTTCCCCTTCATTGGTTACCGCGCCAATGTATGGTGGCTCGATCCTGTAGGCGCTGGTCTCTTGTCACTCTTCATCATCTACGACTGGGGACATACCTGTTTCGAAAATGTGGTGCGACTTTCCGGTGAAGCAGCCGATGATCACACCCTCAAGAAACTTATCTACCTCGCATACCGCTTTGCACCTGTTGTGGCAGGGTTCAAGAACGTGACAGCCTACCACGCAGGCGATGGTGTCTGGGTCGAATTTGATGTACTACTTGATGAAAAGACTCCATTGAACAGATCGCACGATATTGCTGAGACTTTGCAATATTGTGCCGAGGGTTTGGGTGAGGTAGATCGAGCGTTTGTGACGACAGATTATGCGGCTTCGGGGCCGTTGGGACATGCGACAGATTCAGAGACGAATCACTAAAAATGAAATGATGGAGGAATGGTTGTATTATAAGTGAGAACCGAGTTGTTCTTGGTTCTTGGGTGGTTATGTCATAACCTGTTCATAGGTCGTTCATAGGTTGCATGGACTTGGGTGGCTGGACCGCCAAGTGGGTTAGGTCTGAATGGCTTCACCCATAACCTGAGTTCCACAAAACTCTACTGAGCTGTAAATAAATTGTACTTTAACATATGATACCATAAATAATTCATTGAATATTTTAAAACTACTCCCCAATCGATGAATTCCCTCTCAGCTGCTTGTCGCTTTGTGAGCTACCTTAACCTGCCAAGCTTGCCTCTGCCAAGTAGTCTGGGCACACATTTTTGGTGTAAATGCGTCGTAAGCCTCTTTGTCCCTCTCCGGCTCTGTTATCACTCATCATGAGTATCTTATCAATGGTCCTATTTTGTCTAGAGGTCTCATGATGAGCTAGACCCTGACTTGAACGGGCACCTTGATGTCCTCATGATGCAAATGTCCATCAGGGTGCGGTCAACTTACCAACCCATAGCTCAATTGAAGCATTCAACGATGGAAGGGTCTCAACATATCCATAAAGGTTCTCATGATTTTCGTGAATGCGCCCATGAACTACGGGCATTCCCTTCACGGCATGCTTTATAAGCCAGCATCACCCCCGGATTCCCATCTCAGCCCGCTATTCAACTATCACCATCACCATGGACTCAATCAAAGTTGAAGACGAAGTCTATGATGTTCTCGTCATTGGTGCAGGTCCTTGTGGTCTCGCCATCTCAGCTCGTCTCCATGAGCACACCCCTGCCGCGCTCTTCACTGATGAAGAACACCGTCGCTTTCACTGGATCTCAAAGTATGGCAACAAGATGCCTCTGAAGCACGTACGAAGCGGCAAAATCTCAGCAGCCAAGACTCAGACCCAGAAACCTCAATACAAGATGCTGGTGCTGGACGCCGATAGTGATACCTGGATGGGTCGCTGGAACAGACTCTTCAAGATGTACGACATCTCGCATCTGAGGAGCCCTATGCTTTGGCATGTTGATCCGCTTGATCGGGACGCTCTGCTCGCACATGCGTATGCGAATGATAGATCGGATGAACTCATCGAGATCAGGAACTGTGTGGGAAAGGAGGTCAGCAAGCATGGGAGGAAGAAGAGTGGTCAACGAGCTTGTGGTCGAAGGTAAGCCATCGAGATAGAAAACATGATATACATATTGACAAGTCATAGACAAGAAGCACGTGTTGACATCAACGTGAGAGAGCGTAACGACTACTTCAACCCTTCTACAGCTCTCTTTTGTGACCACTGCGAAAAGGTGGCTGCTCGGTATCGACTCGGTCCAGACATCATTCGCAAAGAAGCGCTTGAGCATCTTGACTACAGCGAAGTTAAGGGTGTTTCGATAGACGGGGAGAAGCTCTTCACAGTCACATCCAACAAGGTCCGTCGCTATGCTCGCACAGTCGTGTTGGCTGTCGGTCCTGCCAACGTGGCCAAGATCCCTCGCATCCCATCCATGCCGGACACTGAGAAGCTCCCTCAAACGTGCCACAGCATGCACATTACTGAGTTTCCTGATCCTCTTGTCAAGCAAAGAATTGCTGCGCGGCAACAAACAAATGTTCTCGTCGTGGGTGGTGGTCTTACGTCTGCGCAACTGACCGACTTGGCTATTCGCAAGGGCGTAACGAAGGTGTGGCATATCATGCGCGGGCCGCTGCGTATCAAGCATTTCGACGTATCCCTCGACTGGATGGGAAAGTTCAAGAATGCAAAACAAGCGCAGTTCTACTACGCTGATTCGGACGATGAGAGAATTGAGATGATCAAAGAGGCCAGAGGGGGAGGCAGTATTACTCCCGTGTTCCACAAGCGTCTCAAGAAGCATCTACTCACGAAGAAACTCGAACTCTTCACTGAAACGAATCTCGTCGATGCATCTTTTGGTGCAGAAAGCGGTACATGGACTGTCCAGACGAATCCTCCCGTGGAGATGCCAGCCATGGACTACATGTACTTTGCAACTGGCATCCAAACCGACTTTTCGTCTTTGCCCTATCTGCAGACAATTCTAGAAAAGTATCCGATTGAGGGAAGAGGTGGATTTCCCTGTATCAATAACGATCTCATGTGGAATGACGAGGTTCCACTGTTCATGATGGGTAGACTCGCAGCCCTACGGCTTGGCCCTGCAGCTCCAAACCTGGGGGGCGCGCAAGTCGGTGCTGAGAGAGTTGCATGGGCGATAGAAGACCGAGTACCAAGACCAGGTGAGGATGAAACGGTAGAGGATCACAGGAAGGGATATCTATCGGGACATGGCAACATGTATAGTTCGTTAGCTTGCGAATAATAGTGGACAAACTCGAATGAGAATAGACTGTTAAGAATAACGAAAACGGCAAGAACATAAGATAGCGTCCAATAATAGAGTGATTATATTTAATAAGGTTGAGGACGACGAGTTCGCCGAACTAAATATCCTTGTAAAACGAGACTTGAAAGGGTTGGACAGGGATGAAAGGATTGATGCCTCACATTTGACAGGCCAGTTACCGAGAGGAAGGAACTAAAGTACCACTAGGATTTAATAATGCAACCCCACTTCCCCACAACTACCGTAACTGTCGTGGCTGCCATTGCAAGTCTAGACTATCTGGGCAAAGAATCTTTGTTACAGAGAGTATGTACAGGAAATAGAAGAATTGAGTCAGTACAGTGCCGATGCGTCAGTTTCCATGACTCAATATTTCTTGCTCTTCAAGTCAGTCCACCATGCTTGCCGGCCGTTAATTCGCTTGTCCTAACAATAACGAGGTCAATCCGCCTTATAGTCAAGGATATGACTGTTCCCCCTGGATATCTCTCCACAAGTCGACAAGGCCTTGGCTGAACAAAGTTTCCTCTGGCCCCCGCTTCATGAATCCTCTTCATTTCTCACTCGACAGTCGGAAAACGATACCCTCACTCACCTCCGGAAAACGTTATCCTTTGCTCTCAACCACAGCAAATCATGCCTCGAGAAGGAACCCAAAGAGTAAAAACGGGCTGTAAGACATGCAAGTGAGTTTCACTATTTATTTGTCCTTTGTCTCTCTTTTTCTCTCTTTCTCTTTCTTTTGCTTCTTTTGCTAATTACTGGTCGTGTTTCCACTGTGTAGAACCCGCAAGATAAAATGTGACGAAACATGGCCCAAGTGCAAACGATGCACAACGACAGGTCGTGTCTGCGATGGATATAATGCTCCTCCTGTTGGTTCCATCTCGTGGGATCTTCTTCTACGCGCGCCTCAGCCTCGCTTGATCCCCGTCACGAATGCACGCGAAGTACGAAGCTTGTCCTACTTCCATCATGTTGTGGCACCCGCTCTGTCGGGGCCTTTTGATGGATCGTTCTGGACATATTTCGTTGCGAGGATGACATATGCTGAGCCTGCGGCGCGACATGCTGTTCTTTGCATCAGTCAACTCTTTGAAGACTTTGAGTATTTCAAGCCAGCGACTGACAAGTTTGCTATCACGCATTACAACACAGCCATCAATATGCTTGTCCACGGACCTCCGCCGTCGGTAGACACAGTCTTACTAGTGTGTATACTGTTCATATGCATCGAGTTCCTGAGAGGGAATCGTGCAGCGGCAATTACCCATGTAACGCATGGCATGCAGCTTCTCCTCGGTGCGGGGCAAAGGTCTCGTTTTGCAAGTACATATTCCCAAATCAGTGTCTTTCCAACATTCATTTTCGAAGAAGCTGTTGGATCTGCTTTTTCGCAAAGGGCACCAGGTGAAGGGGGCGAATGCCCTGTTTTCTCTGGCACAAAAGAGGCCCAATGCGTGTTGGATGATCTCATTTCAAAAGCCGTTCGAGTCATTCGTGCAGGAAATCCGTATCGTCTCGAAAACTTCCGCGAAAGTCCACCACAAGAGATCTTTGATGCACGGGCCGAAGTGCAGCAGGACATGGAGTTATGGGAGAAGGCTTTCAATAAGTTTACAGATACGAGATCACCATCTGACCGCGAAGATTCTGCGTCTCTGGCACTTAGAGCGCGTCATCTTCTTATCTATATATGGATACAGGAGTGCTTAAAAGCAGACGAGATGTGTTTCGACGACTACAAGGAAGAGTATCTCCAAATTCTCGATTGGTCGCGAAGAGAGGCAGATATGCGTGAAGTCCGACGCAATAGGCCAACAAGGTTCACTTTCGAAACGGGCTGGAACACCATGCTCCATTTCATGGTATACAAATGCCGCTACTTGCCCTTACGAATAGAAGGGCTCTCACTTATGCGAAGGTTGTCAAGTGAAAGAGAGTCTCTATGGGATGCATCGCTGATGTGCATTTTAACGCGACGTATCATTGAGGTTGAGCATGACATTGACCTTTCGGGAAACTACAATGTCAATGTTGATGCGTTACCGCCCGACTCAAAGAGAATAAGAGGGTTCATGTTTGGTGAGAATAAAGAGGCGCTGACGTGGGATATATCATCAAGTAAAACTATACATTTCTTGATGTGGAG
Source organism: Fusarium chlamydosporum (assembly GCA_014898915.1). NCBI lineage: Eukaryota > Fungi > Ascomycota > Sordariomycetes > Hypocreales > Nectriaceae > Fusarium > Fusarium chlamydosporum. Next base: position 126,251 of record JAAVUD010000119.1, read on the forward strand.
TCCAGAAAGTGGGTGTATATCTCAGAAGGAGTCTTTATCGAGGTATCGCCAGAAGTTGAAAAGTCAACAGACGGTGACCCGAGGATGTCTAGCGGGACAGGGCAGTTATTTATCAGTTTAGCTATGTTCCACAGTCTGTACATAAGATCTATTATTAAATCAATCAGCGACAAACGATTGGACATGTCTTCCCTTTAAGGTAATATGTGGCTGAGTCTAAATTAGCAACGTTCCGTAAGGCTTAGTGCTGGTCTGTCGTTTCAAATAGAGACTCATGATTGGGCAGCTCGCAATTGAATGCGCATGCCTTTGGCGAACACACCATCCATCTCGCATTTGGACAGTTCGGACTAATTGAGGCTTTGCAGAGGCTAATGATACAGTGTTCATCATGAGTGTAGATATAAGATGTAGAACAAATCCAGATAAATAACAACTCCATCATCAAATACAGCATCATCATTCAAGATGCATTCCAATATTAGAGCCCTGATTCTCTACCTCTTTAGCTGCACCTCTCTAGTTACAGCGACTCCAGCACCCACTCAAACTCAACCCCACCAAGTCACCCTTGCAGCCTGGGCAACAACCACAGAAGCACCACCACAAGGATGGTTCACCACTACTGTTAACATCGCAACCATCGGCGGCGAAACAGGAGAATACTACACGCGTCCTGCCAAAACCATACAGATTGTCGTCCCAACATGTGCTCAAACCATTGAACCCGACAAAAACGGCTATCTTCCACCCGGGACGTGTAATGCTAATTGGGACTACTACCCCAGCTTCTCTGCTGCTGCTGCATTCGCGGTGCTTTTTGCCATATTGACGGCAGTGCATGTTTGGCAGGCTGCGAGACACAAGAAGGTATGTATGTTTGTCTGTCTAAGACTGAAGTTTAGGACTAATTGATGGTATAGTCATGGTGTTGGGTTATCATCATGGCGGGTATTTGGGAAACGACAGCCTTTACGTTTCGCGCGATAAGCACGAAGCACCAGCAGAGTATTGGGGTCCTCCTGGTATTCCAGATTTTTATTCTGCTTGCTCCAATTTGTATGTCACAATCTCATATTTTTGCATTGGAATGCCACTAACGACAGCAGGGGTTAATGCGTACGCGTATATGACACTGGGCAGAATGGTCTACTACTTCCTCCCTACCCACTCCCTCCTCGGCATGCCAGCAGTCACTTTAGCTGCTATCTTTGTCGGTCTCGATATTGTGTCTTTTATCATTCAGCTCATTGGCGGTAGCTTGGCCGGTCCTGGCTCGCCTCCAGAAGACCAATTGCACGCTATACACATTTATATGGGTGGCATTGGCCTCCAAGAGTTCTTCATCGTCATTTTCGTCATTCTCTGCATCGCTTTTCAACGAAAGATGCACGAGATTCGAGCAGAGAAGGGCATCAAGGTACTCATCGCTTCTGATTGGGGCAGACTTCTCGGCGCTCTTTACTTTTCGCTGGCGATGATCTCTGTGCGCATTATTTATCGCCTCATTGAGTTCTCTGGTGGAATGGGTGACAACAACCCGCTTGTGACGCATGAGGTGTACTTTTACATCCTTGAGGCGGTGCCTATGTTTATGGCTTTGTTGACGTTCAACATTGTCCATCCTGGCAGGATTATGCAGGGCCCCCTTTCGGATATGCCAGGGTTGTTCTCTTTTATCAAAGAGAAGGTACGGGGACGGAAGGGGAAGCAGTTGCTGGATGATGGCAGCGATAGCAATGTTGAATTGGGTCATCGATATGAGCCGACTCGGACTACTAAGTTTTATTCTATAGAGCCTTCACGTTAATGTCCAGTCGCATGACACGACCGAGGTTGGTAGAGCAATTTTCGTGGGGCAGTAGCTCGTTCAATGAAGAAAGCTTGGACTTGGACTTTCGGGTGACATTTTCTCAAACATTCCATGTATAGAATAAATTTATAAATGCTCAGTCAATTCCTCTTGTAAAATAAAATGCCAATTGGTCTCAACCTAACATGACAAATGCAACCCATGTCGTTGTAGTTTTCTCATAAAATCGTCTGTATTTGGACAGCTTCAGGGTAATTCTCAAAGCTCTAAACCTCAGCTCGCTTGGCGATCTTCAAAATCTGGGGCACAGTGGGCGGGCATGTGGATCTTCAATTAACCATAAATGCGACGTCGATCCGACTTACACACATGATCCGTCATTAATTGCATTGCTTGTCTCAAACCATGATAGATCATCGTTTTTTTACTTACATCTCGGCTCAAAGCGGCTTGTAATTTATCCTCTTTCCCGCATGTGTTGCGTGCTGTTGTGATGTCATTTCCTTGACGTCACCATCTCATCGTGAGGAGGAAGCTTAAGTTGAGCTCTAGCTACAAGCTTCAAGCTCGACTTGTAATCCACAAACCACCTCATCTGCAATTTGAATCCATCTTCCAAATACGCACCGGGAAAAAGATTCTGTTCTTCCGAGAAAACAGTGACAATGCGCTTCCTTACTCTTGTCCGCCCAACAGCCCGCATCGCGCCGCGCCTCACAACTCTTCCCCGCCCCTTCCATCAAGCCCGCACTCTTCGCAAGGAAGAAGTCAAGGATAGCAACGGAAGCTTTGTCGACGGACTCGCAGAGGGTGACGCAAAGGGCCGCACAGGAGGTGGCGAGCCTCTCGATGCATCTTCCAAAAACGCACCGCCCCAACCCAAGGTGTCGAACCAGAGCATCCCAGGCAACCAGACAGACTCTCTGACGGAGGAGCAGAAGCGTGAGGTGGAGGAGCACAACAGAGATTTTGACGAGAAGCACGATCGGGGGAACACGGCCCCTGGAGATAAGGTTGACAAGAAGTTTTGGGGTCAGGCACAGCATGGGGAGAAGGATAAGGGAAATGTGAAGCCGGACGAGGAGAAGTAATGGATGGCAAGTTTCTATGGGTCATTTGAACATGTATGAGGATCCCAGGGTGCCTCCTTAGGCGCTGGGTGAACATGAGAAGGGGGCTGCTGCTTATTTGTCTAGTCTAAATGGTCGTGTGAGGTTCAGAAGACAGCCAACAAAGAATCCCTCCAAGCACTGCAAAGCTGAAACATTATTCTCGTATATATCAACTATTAGGTTTATAGACCGATAGAATGATGACATCGACAAAGTGTCAGAACGCAGTAGTTGTGCGGAAGGCTATTACATTCACAATGTTTGATGCTACCCAATATGTGCAATGGATGGTCCTGTTGAACTGGTTCGCAGAAAGTACATACGGCCCAGACGACGTTTCATTTTCTGTATTGGCGCCCATTGGAGCCTCCAGCCAATAGATCGCTGGGAAGCCTGTTGACTCTAGTTCCCTACCCTCCCGCTTCGATAAACCCGACCCCGAGTCAGGCGAGCACAGCCCCACACCGACCAAGCGCTACGGAGGGATCAACGCCTGGAGCTCGAGGAACACCTGTGCATCACAATCACCAACGTTGCTAAGCTGAAACTTTTGGAGCGACCTCGAAAATAAACCATTTACCCGCTCTGTCAGCTTTCCCGTGATACCGCGAATGGATTCTGTGCAGTGACGGCCCCCTCGGTTACCCATTAAAGTATTCTCGATAGGTTGGGACGTGCCAACATGCATTCTCAGGCTCTTAACCCTCGAGACTTTTATGGATCTGCTAGATATTTTGTCCTGGAAAGGAACCAAGTCGGAAGTATCGTTGCTGAAGTCCTGTCATCAGCGGGGGTAACGAGTAAGGTTATGCCATATTGCGATCGATGCATCTTGAACAGATTTTGGCCAGTATAGTCATTGCCTCGGTTTTCAAAATGTTCTAAACATCGCCTCCAAACTTTACTTGCAGAGAAGGTGTGGTGTCCAAGGCCAAGTATTAAGCAAGGTGAAAAATATTCCATGTTGGTTGGATCAATGAACACCTTCCCGTGGCTACGATATACGACCTTGTTCAATTGGTGGTGAAAATAGCCGGTAGCCAGCTCAGTGCGAACAGACGTGGTTAGTGAGTGGCGTTACCCCTTGTAGATGACAGCTCGGTCAGCATATGGAACTATGGAACAGCCGGTCCCGGAAGAATGGAGGGGGAAAAGATAAATGATGAGCCAGCCGTCTACTGGGACTGATCCAGGGGAGGGACACCCAAGAGGATGAACAACCTTCTGCAGTGGAAGCGGCAGGTTGCAGAATAAGCCGCACACTAGCTCCACCTCTATGTTAAAGCATAAGAGATGACAAAAGACTCTTGGGTAGCTTCAAGCCTTCTGTCTGTGCGGATTGTTATACATCCTTATTGGAGGAGGCTTTGTGTGAGTTTATTAGTATATTGATTTAAGGTGTGGGTAGCCCTCGGAGGGGGGCAGGTGGGTCGAAAAAAAAACGAGACACTTAAGGTGGAGGGTACAGGTTAAAGTGTCTCTATTTTCTTTTCAAACCCGGGGGAAGGGTGGGGGAGTGAACAGCGGAATCAGTTTGGTGCCAGATCGGTGGTTGTAGGTGTAAGCGATTCCGTTGTATTCTTCCTCTCTTAGGTAGCATCGAGGTCATTGAGGGTTGCGTGTGATGGCGGGGGTACTTGCGAGCAAAGGTGTGCCTCAGCAGTAGAAATGCGGGCGCCTTATCATATCGCCTACTCGTCTCAGCTTTATGCATGTAGATTCAAGCTACAGGCTGCAGGCTGCAAGGGGAAAAAATGTATAGCGCGATATAATTATAACTTCTTCTATCTGCAAAATTCGCCTTAGTGGTAAGTCTTTTACTATTAGAGGTACTAATCAGATGATTAGTTTATTAAATGTTAATATCTAATTGAATGAATAGTTGCTGAAGAGGCCTAGTTCTTTATGATAAGACCACTTTTATACATTTTTGCCCCCTGCGACCTGTACCTTTGTATTGTTAACAAATTGTCTCATAGACCTACTTGCCTTACAATCTATAATACTTTATCGCGCCCGAACTTGGTCACATGCTCCTTTGGGACGTATCGTAGACCGATCAGGACCAAATTGATGTGCTTCCGAAGCTTTCGTTGTATTGCTTTATTTTCGCCGTTCCATCGGGTTTCAAAATGCTAAATAAACAAAGATAGACCATGAGATGTCCAAAGTTGACATCAAGTCTGGACATGGATTCATTGCATCGTGATGAAATATGCTGGCCTCAGAAGGCAAGGGTGTCTACTGCTGTAGGACCATACCAGTAAGTGGCGCTAAAATGACGGCCAGGGCTTGCTAATGTCATCTTCAGCCGTTGCCCGAGTTTTGGGGTGCTCGTGGTTCGCACGATAGACTCGTGGTTCGCACGGTAGACTCGTGGTTCGCACGGTAGATCGCTCACTATCTGCGATTACCTAGTTGGGAATGAAGTCTGCTGCCTTATTTTATTGTCATTGCCTTATCACTTTGAGAGTAATAGGATTCACTTCGACGCATTTCACTCAGTCCTGTAAACGAATTGAGCCATGACCGACCATAGCGGTGACCATGGACAAACATGCCCCTCGATCGTCGTATTTCCTCCTTCGCCGATGCCAACATCGCCGGCATTCTGCACCTTGACTATATAAATGTTGCTATGTTCCTCCTTGTTCTGTGGACGAGCGGCTCATCACAAGCAGACCGCAGCCATTATCACCCTCCTTGAACATATACATTGCCTGCTTTTATACCCCATCCTTAGCGGTACTTTTTGACCGTACCCGATATATACCCTTTCTTGTCCACCATCTTGATCATGTCAGACCAGCACGGTACTCAACCTCTCCGAGGACAATGCCCCATCCACCAGAGCACTGAACTTTCACCACAAATGGAGAGATGGTTGCATGAGGACAAGAAGGAGATGCCGTGGGACCATCTCGATTTGATTGCTATATCTAGCACACAGGCGCAGGCCGCGTCCAACACCAGTCCCCCAGCACCTTCTCAAGACCAAGCTACTCAGGGGAGTGCAAAGTAAGAATTATCTGTCATTAATCTTGAAGTATGTCCATCCAATGATGTTGGTTTCAACATACTAAGTATGCTGACACGACACCTACAGAAGACCTTACTATTTCCCAACGAGATAGCCGGCGCTCATCTCCTCGGTGGTCGACATGAACCAGCGCCATCTCGAAACTCAGCCCATTACTCGGAACGAAGCGAAGCGATGGTACAGACGACATTACACTTGCTGTGTTCGGTTATATACGATGCAATTATATGGTCGCTATGGAGAGTTATCAACCTCTTCTCGAGGGATCATCTTGTACTATATATGGTTAGCAACTTGAACCAACAAGACGCGAGAACATATTGTGTGAGAGGAGGTATATCAGGAAACTTATAATAGAATCATACAAGTGTTCTTGTCAAATACAATCTAGCGTGAAGTTTTTAAGTCATCATTTTGGGGGAGGTGTTGTGAAAAGAAATGCAAAAATGTCTTACCCAGTCTTGTCTAGCCAGTGTAGACGAAACGAGCAATTCGGCTCGTTCAGCCCTGCAACTATCCCTTGTGTTTCTGTTTCAATTCACAAGCTGTCCAGCCTTTACGGTCGAGCAAGTCCAGGCGACGCATTTGATCCAAAGACCTGACCTATTGTTCCACGAATCTGATCAACAAGAGCCTTGATCATACCCTGAGGCTTGCCTCTTCCATCGAGTCCATGGACAGGCTCTGTTCCCATGGTCGGTAGGACGTTATCGCCAGCTGACAAACTGACGAACAGCGCAAAGGGTACGAGCCACACGCAGAGACCAAAGTACGAGGCGATTTGCGCGAAGCTAGGAACGTCGGCTTTATCGTAGTACGAGGTACGCTGGTAGGCGCGCGACTGCGCATCGGAGAAATGTCGGAACCATACGTAGTGGTTAACCAGAACAAGAACTGCAGCTTGTTAGACAAGGTTCATGTCCAATCGGGGGATCGACATACCACACGACGCCAGGAACAGAGGATCTGAGAGCTTCACAAAAGGAAAGCGTCTCATATTCCCCAGATAGACGACATGAGACACAATCGTCAAGATGGTAGCCCAGAAAGGGAATCCATCAACCAGCCACAGAATCAACTGAACCCCGATGACGCTGTAAATAAGACGCGTCAGGAACCGTTTCGCGATGACGCTATGCTCCTCGACGAGCTCCGACAGATAATAAAGACCCGAAGCGATAGCGAGTGTCAAAAAGCAGAAACCCAAAAGGGTTCCCGCATAACCGACAAGAGGTAAAATCCACATATTTGCGTTTGCGTTGCGTTTACGTTGGTCGTGTAGATGCGCAAGCAAATCCCAAGTTGAATAGCTCACATGTTGGGAAAGAGAGAGGAGGTTCGCCAGGGAGGGGAGATACGTAAGGTATTTCTGCAAGTTTCAAGAATGGAAAGGAGGTGCAGGCAAAAAATGACACGTCTTTGCCAATTGGTGCTAATTTTCACCTTGTTTTTCTTCGGAGGGAGGAAGGCCGGGTTCCGAGGTTTTCGCTACCCCCACTTCGAAAAGAAGCTTATCGATAGCCACGAAAAAAGTCGGTTTCTGCTCAACACCAGGGAATCGGCGATAAGGTGCAGCTCCAGGCTTCGTGACCCATTCATTTTTGCGAATCGCTGTTCTCTTCAGTCGAATTTTCTTACAGACACGGTCTTGCGACTACCCCCCAACATGTCTCGTCCTGAGGATACCCTGTATGTCGCTACAACCCCGCCATAATGCCCCTCAAGCTCACAGAAACAGTGCCGCCGACGTCCACTATGACGATACCGAAGCGCGAAAGTATACGACGAGTTCTCGAATCCAGAACATTCAAGCCTCTATGACGAGGCGAGCCCTAGAACTTCTGGATCTCAAGTCACCATCACTCATTCTCGATGTCGGCTGCGGTAGTGGTCTCTCCGGTGAAATCTTGTCCTCTGTCGAACCTGAGGATGGCGGCCCTCACACCTGGATCGGAATGGACGTTTCACCATCAATGCTGGACATCGCACTCCAAAGAGATGTTGAGGGTGATTTAATGTTGGCGGATATCGGTCAAGGCGTTCCTTTCCGAGCAGGTACTTTCGACGCAGCCATCAGTATCTCCGCCATTCAATGGCTCTGCAGTGCCGAGACAAGCGATACATCCCCCGTTGGTCGTCTCACTCGCTTCTTCAACGGACTCTACGCCTCTCTCAAGCGCGGTGGTCGCGCCGTGTGCCAATTCTACCCCAAGAACGACGACCAGCGCAACATGATTACCCAAGCCGCCGTCAAAGCCGGTTTCGGTGCCGGTATGCTGGAGGACGACCCTGGCACCAAGAACCAAAAGCTGTACCTCGTACTCACCGTCGGCGGTGGTGATCTCCAGAAGAAGGGCGGTGACATTACCGGTGTGGTTGACGGCATGGAGGGTGTCGATGTGGAGGACGCTAGACGATCAATCAAGGCGCATGCCCCCAATATGTCCAAGGGTAGCAAGGCTTGGATCGTCAAAAAGAAGGAGCAGATGGAGCGTAAGGGAAAGATTGTCAAGGCGACATCCAAGTACACTGGACGAAAGCGACGAATACAGTTTTAGGTGTGATGTTATGGTCCGGATGTTTGCATTGTACGGCGTTGGTGGTGGAAAAAATATTCATTCTAGATCTTTCAATTTGACACGGATACCCTTTTGAAGTCGTTCCCGGGTGAAAGTGATATGAGTTTGAGTCCACAACTTCGGCATTAACTGAAAGAGTCTTCTCCGGGTGTTTGCTTAGACAGCTGGCCAGAAAGCCTCCTCTGCCTCCAAAACATCATACCACTTCCCTTCGACTCTCTTAAAGAGCTTCTCTTTCTCATCTTCTCCCTTCTCCTCAATCACCTTTACAACAGCATCATCGATGATCTTGCCCAAGTCATCAACAAAGTCAACAAATTCCTTGCACGTCCAATTGTTGATAAACTCCTTCCTCACAGCTCCACCATCAGCATCATTACTACCGTCCTCACTCTCAGAAAGCTGCGCCTTTGCCCACGACCACGCATCCAGATAACATTTTTCTGTTCCCCAGTAAATCACAGCTGCCTCAAGCCATGGAAGCACATCCTTCTCATTGGGTGATACAGAAGCATAGAGAGCTTCCCAGCGACGAAGACCTTCGAGCTTAGTGCTTGAATCCACACGCCCGTCCTCTTTGGTCTCGAGGTTGATGTTGATACCATACTCAAACGCCGTGTTGATAAAGAACTTTTCTTCCCGTCGAATATTCACAAGAGCAGCGACTATCCAGTCCAGTAGCTGCGTTGTAGCTCCTGGATCCACGTCGCGATGCACGGTATCGGGATACTCTAGAAAGCTGAGCAGACGACCAAGACCGCGACAGTAGCTGTGGATGTAGAGACGATCATTTGCAAGCCAGCGGCCTAGAAGGTCTTTCGAAGCTTTGCCATGGCCTGCGAGTCGCAAGAACTCAGACTGGGTGGCTCGTTTGTAGCCTTGCTCATCTGAAGCGAGAAGCTGTTGGGTCAAAGAGTAAGACATGATGATGAGTGAGTTATTCCCTCAGTCTGCGAAAGCGGAGATGCCTTCAAGGTCCTTAATGGCCTGATGAGCTTGGCGGATGACAATTATGTCATTGTGAGAGGTCCGGTCTAAAGTTGTTCCTTTATGCAGGAAAGTGACCGTAACACAGTATCGAAGTGATACTCTCGTGGATGCTTCTATTGAGGTATCATGATGTTTTTGTCAGGTTGTGGATTATATGAGATGGTTATTGGCTGGATCATGATCGTTACAGAGAATGAGCCTTAGCGATCGAGGAAACATGACGATCTACCTGATGACATAAAAGATACGTCTTTGTACTTGATCAATGAACATGCGTAAGCTGGTGAATACTATGGAACTCTGTTCGCCTAGTTCTCATCGTTGGAAATGATCAGTTGCTATTTTTTGTCCTCGCTTACGGGTATAATCTGGATGCATACAGTCAGTATGTTCACTACTGGAACCCGTTCTCTTCTTCGTTAATCATTGCTGACAAGTCTATGATGGTCATATCCGGGTACAAATCACTCAGATAGACACAATACAGCGTAGTAAGTCGCCCTTGACGCCATGCAATTTCCTTTTCGGCGTTTATCCATGCCAGCCATGCGACATCCCTTCCCTCCCGTTGAACCTCGGCCAAAGCTTGGCAACGTTGAATCATTAGATCAGTCAATCCCTTCTCTTGGCACTCCCGCTAATCGCTCTCTAAACAGCCAAGCATGCGACAAGTTCGATTCGTCAGTTTTGCTTTTTCGTCTGTCTTGTTCAGGTTCAGTTGACAGTGATCGCCGCCATCCCGGTCACATAACAAAACCCTTTAATCTGGGGGAGCGGACTCATGCTCGTGATTCGGAAGCTGACCCGAACAGGGGTATCAACCACTATTACTCTTGTTGGTTTAATTAATTACTCAGTTGGCTAGCTGATTGTCAGTGTCTCCCCACAAATAAGGGGGTGGTTAGTTGGTAGTAGATAAATAAATAAATAACAAATAGGGACAAACTTGCGTAGGACGGCAAGTTATTTTGGTAGGTTGCTATTGTTTGAGAGTTGGAATGGTCAGTTTCAGTTTGACCATTTTCTCTTGGCCTGTTCTTCAGCTGATGGCGTCGTTGCACTTTTTCGCATTGTGAAGCATCGCGAAATCCGGCATTGTAAAGAAGATGTAATTCCCTGCGGATCATCAAACTTGCCGAGTAAGATGCAGGAACGCGTAACGTTATGACAGAAAAAGCCCTCAGTCTAGGTTCTAGAACTCGTATCACGGCTTCTTCGGACCCGGATTCAATTTCGTTGCCGGTTCCATCACGAGAGAAAAAAAGGGACCCCTGGTTCATGTCTTCGGTCTCCACGAACCCCGGGGCTGTCACGAGGGCAAAGAGCTAAGCTTTGACAAGAGATGAATTGGGTCGAGTCAAGGGGGGCTGAGCTTCTGAAACATGGAGTTTGGGCCTGGGCTTTGGTCAAGTCAAGCAGAAGAAAGTAAAGCAGAGCAGAGCAGAGCAACAAATGGCATGTCATTGAAGGTTGCATGGATGAGAGAGATGTCATTATCGATGGTGGCTTTTTAATCAATACCTCTTGCCCTTCCTATGAACCCTTCCCTTCCTTCCTTCCTTTCCAGGTTTTGCTTCATTCTTTTGCAAACTTGGCTGTTTAATTTACTGCAACAATACAACACATCCACTGAATCTTTAATTTCATTGCTTTACTATTAATTCTGTTCTTTCAATTTGTCGCTCGCACTCGTCGCTCTTCAGCATGATTCTCGACCCAAACATTGCCGCCGCCGAGAAATGGCACATCACTCGAGTCCTCCCCCGCGAAGCCAAGGAAACATGCCGAAATGACATGCAGTCAAATACCTGCGAGAAACCTGGCATGTCAACTGGCGAAATCCTGGTAGTTCTTCTCATAGCCAGGTAATTCCCGTTTCTCTTTATGTCATGAGCCTTGGCTGACTTGCACAGTCTCATCGCCGTATGTGGCATCATCGCCCTTCTATGCGTCTTTCACCGTCGCAAACAACGCCTCGATAAGCTCGAAGACATCAAAGATATTCAAGAACTCGACGATTACGGCCTCGCGCCAATTAAACCAAGGCCCGTGAAACTTCCTACAGCACCACCACCAACATACGACAAGACACAAGAGGGCATGCCGACACATGCACCTGCCCCTGATAATGCGACGAAAACTACCGACGGAAATTGGGAACGAACGAATCGAAACTCGACAGACTCGTTAACGCCATCACTTCGCCAAGCCATGGGCGTGGCGCCCCGCGATACGCTGGCCAATAGCTAGAAGTTACGGCGCATGTTACAGGAAGGTTGGCGCTGGTAGTCGAGCTACTACTGCAGCCTGGCTCTGTCGATCACTTATGCATAATCGCTAAAGAAGGCCGAAACGCATTGAAAAGTCGGTTGTTTTGAGACAATGCGCTACGAATACTTTGTGGTCATGGCACCACACACAATGTGACGTAGCGAGACTCGAGAAAAAACAGTGATCTGTAGGAATTGGCAATTGCAGTATTCAACAAATGTCGGGAGGCTCTGGGCATGTGTTTACGATGGCGTTGATGAGGACTATTGGTTCTTGGCTGGCGTAGTTGATTTGGGCTGGGGGAAAAGGATGAGCGATTCTGCTGGTCGGTTTTGGGCAGCTTAACCTTTTTTACTTTTACTTTACACATGCGTAGCGACAGACTCCTTGGAAATTAAAAAAATAATTTTGATGCCTGGTAAATGATTGTGATGTCAGTTGGCTTTTGTAGCGCTGCTTGTACTCGGTCATCTTGCACTGGAGTCTTGATGTTAAGCGCATCCTGTGGCAGACTTGTGGTACCGAGGTACTCAAGATTGGACAATAATACCCGGATTATATGCTGAACAACAGGGTTTGCCTAGTTGGGAGATTCAATAGACCTATCCAACGCCTTCTCTACAGTTGCACCAGTGCCTCTAGGGTGGGAGAAAGGTGATGCGTTGTCTCCCCGGGCACGCATCCCGAACCAATCTGAAAGGAGTTTCTTTTTTTCAACAACTGCATTTCTCCAATCAAGTTCAATTTTTTGCGCAACATCGCATACGCAGGCTGACCGTAGCCACTCTCCAATCTGCCTTGTCTGCCTATCTGGCGTTAGGCTATCCCAGGTTGCAGCATATGTTCTTCGCTGTTAAGTATCCTCCTGTTTCTCATCCTTTCACTTTCACATTCTCCCAGTCTTACCCCTTTGTATTGCCTTGCGGTTTTACATTTACGCAACATCAATGCTTTGTGAGAACGTAGGGGAGACAAACCCGGACATTGCAGGCCTTGGGGTATGTACAGACCACTTCTTCTTTTCATTAGCCAGCGACCTCTAACACGTAACCTAGATTTTGATTGCGTTTGCATTTCAAGCCGGAGTTTCGGTCATTCTGTCTATTTGCTCTTTGATACTGTGGAAAGATGCTATAACTTTCTATCTCACCGACCTTGACGCTTTCTCTGAAGCAAATCCTTTCAATCGGTTGTATCCGCGATGCAGACTTGACTTGTGTAGCAGATGGAGCAAAGTCCTCGAGAATATTGGTGCTGAGGCCAGGGAAGTCGAAAAGGCCAAAATAGACAAGGTCCTGAAATCAATCAACGACGTGCAAATAGTCAATGGTCAGTTCAAATGGCATGGTCAACTCTACCCAAGTTAATGTTCTTAGCACTTGCTATCATATTGGCCGCCCTCTTTCAGTGGAGAACATTAAGCCTATATCATATGCGTATCGTATATGACATGGCTAGCTTTACATCGTAAGTTGAAGAACTGCGGATAACTCGTTGTCAGTGTTCGTACCCACGGATCAGTATTTGACAACCCCAATAGAATATCTGCATGCGCCAGCTTTATCTACATCCCCCCTCTCGAAATAGGGCGGTCTCGAAAGTTGTTCCTTCTGTCATATATCGGCGTTTTCGTGCTTTTTGTGATAAGATTCTGCGTTCGACTTAGCAGTTGGGATCATTCTGTTCCAGGATATTGCTACAACAGCCCGATCGTATATGGCAAGGACGCAGGTTTTGCGTATATAGTGGTCACTAGCTTCTATTCCCTTGTGGCTCTTTTCGTGTGCTATAGAAGTAGCCAGAACGGTCTCCCCGTGCGTGCCTTGCTCTTATCAGCCTCACGACGATTCTTGGATCGCCATCCTCTGACAAAAAAAGTAGCCCAATGTCTACTTGGTCCAGACTCTCAACGGAATTATGTACGTTCCCTAGCTTTACTCTGCTCTGTTTTGGATCGAGACCAGATATGCGGCCCAAGTAATCCGCATAAAAAAGCCCCGAATATCGCTATTCGAGCTCTTATTCAATACCCTCTTCACCTTACCATGGCAATCATCGTAAGAAAACAAAATGAGCGATTACTTGAAGGAGATTCGGAGAACCAATGGGGGTTTGGCCAAATTGTTGCGTTACTCTTATGTGCCGGAACGCTGGTAGAATGCTTCAGGTCTCGACTGTTTGTGGGAATTGCTGAGGCATACTGGAAGGGCAGGGGAAAAAACAAGCATCCCGCTGACAGCAATCGCGGAGACGCAGAACCAGCATAACAGAGGCTAATGGATAAGTATTTGCGACTTGAGAGAAACTTGCCAATTCCTGTTAAGTTCTTTGTGCCCAGTAACCGGGAAGCAGGAGCTACTCTATTGGATATACCAAACCTATGAAGCGTTTGGTGCTGGAATGGGAAATGAGGTGTTCCGTGGTTAATGACACCATGTCGTAGCCGTAGTAGGAGGAGGTACATGCATCTCATCATATGCAGCTAGTAATGCCCTCTTTATTCGAATGAGACAAAGCCATCATACTTGGAAGTGGCCTACTGATTCTGATAAATGGCTCAAGGCTACCAAGCGGCTCAAATAGGCGACGAATGGGCCATGGCAAGGTACTGAAGTAATTGCATTCTATATCTATATATATACTCGCAATTCGTCCTCTAGATTCTTCCTCTATCCAAAAACACCTTTGGTACATCGACATATCGACTTCTCAAATACTCTCCTATTCCCTTACCTAATCCATCGATTCTATCCGAGGAAGCAATGCCTCCATTCAAGTTATCTAAAACCCGGCTGCAATCATTAGCGTCTTCAACTTTTGTCAAAACAGGGCCAACTCACAAGTGCACAGCGTTGATGCCAGGAAACTCCACCCTCTCAACTCTTCGATCAGGGTTCATCTTGAACCAATCATCCCCAAATAACTGCTTAAGCTTCGAAATAGTCAACAAGTTCCTTAACCAGGCATACTCATCGTCATTCCTCACAAAGAAGCCAACGTTGGAGTTATCGCCCTTGTCGCCTGATCTTGCGTGCACGATACTGCCCAGCGGCGCCCACTCGGTTGGTCCAAAGGAGAGCATGTCCACTGGTCCATGCGTCTCACTGGAGGGGCGCACGATAGGATACTTTGCTGTTTGCGTAGGGGCTTCAATACGATGTGTAGCACCCGTGCTCATGACAACGCGGTGGTCAATCGCAGAAACAGGCATAAGCGCAGGAAACATCTCCATGAAAGGCTTGGGGGCCATGGTTCGGAAATCCAAGTTCATGTGATACCCAGGATAACTCTGCATACGGAGCGCATAGATAGGTACCTTGAACTTGGGCGCATCGATGTCTTCTTTTCGACGAGCCTGAGCGAAAACACGCAGAGACACAGTACCTGCTTGTTGAGATGTTGGGTTGTCAGCTGGTGTGCCGTAGAGTTCGATACTGAGGCGACTGAATTTGGAGTCTTTGAACATGTGCGCCAGTTGCGCTTTCATCATGGCTGCTTTTTCGGCTACGTCGAGACCGTTGATATAGAAGGTTGCTTCGGCTTGAAAACCACCTTTGGCGGCGACCATGACTTTTGCTGTGGAAGGTGGAGGGAGACCTTTTACGCAGGACACCGAGACTCGATTCGTTGATTCTTGTTCCACTCTGACCCCTGAAAGATCAGCCACGACGTCGGGGTTCAGATACAAATGGCCCTGAAGCTCGTAGAGTAATTGTGCTGTGACAGTCTCTTTTGTGACGCGACCACCGCCTTCACCCGTTCGACTAATGATGCACCGTCCTTTGGGGTCGATTTCTGCGATGGGAAACGCAATATCTACTAGCTCAGGGAGAAAGTCCTTGAAACCAGAGAAATTGGCACCAACGACATAGGGTCCGCACTCGATGAGATGAGCGCCGAGCAAAGACCCAGCCAATTCTTCATACTGATCTTCTCTCCAACCATGATACCACGCTGCCGCGCCCATGACAGGAGATGCATCTGTACACCGTCCACAGATGACGATCCGTGCACCAGATCGTAAAGCCTGGACGATACCCCAGCATCCGATATACGCCGTCGCACAGCACGGCTCAAATCCCCAAGACTCGAGCGTCTGCTCAGGATGATCTAGATGAGTGACTCTAACATCTCCTTTCATGACCACATCCGAGACATCATCACCAAGAACTTTAGCAACGACACAGTCTCCGTAGCCGCGCTTCTCACACAGAGCTCTGACTTTGTCGTACAAGGCGTCCGTGTTCAAGGCACCTGCGTTTGTGACGACGCGGATGTCGCGCTGCATGATATCGTCGAGACACTCCTCTAGCTGCTCAAAAAAGCCATTCTCATAGCCTAGATTCGGGTCGACTTCTTGCTTGGTAATTGCGTTCCAGGCTATATTCATCTCAGAGAGCCAGTCTCCTGTGATGACGTTCACGTTGCCTGTGCGGACCATGCGGGACATGGCGTGCGGGTGGTCGCCCGTTGCGCCGGAGACATTTCCTATGCGGATGGGTGGTCTGTCGAGCATTTTGGCTGTGATGTGAGTGTGTTGAGACAAGGTGAAATGTATGAGTGAGGGGTTGCTTGAGAGGAGAGGGAATGATAAGGTGCGGCTCTTTTGACAAGCGGTTCCTTAACTTGTGGGTCTTTGGGTAAGAAATATTCTATCGAGTAACCTCAGCTTATTCAGGTTGCTGTATTCATCTCATGAGTTATCATGAGAAGCGAAGTCGATGTTTGTGGACTGACGGACTCGGCCCCGAGTGGCGATCCACTTACACGGGTCCTGTTTTTTCGGTCTCGGCCGCCGAGTCCATCAGCTCCGCTTTCTTGGCTGACAATCCAGTATACATACCACGATCGGTGAATTACCCATAGATTGACGAACTAACAAGTGGTTGGTACAAGCAGTTTCGGCGAACTGGAATCGTTGGAGCTATTTGGCAAAGGAAGCTTGGCAGGCAATCAAAAGGGTCGCATAATAACCAGTATAGTTACACAATAGGCTTAACAGGATTAATGACCTAAACCATCTGCTAAGTCGCCTAAAGCTATTCTCAAGTCTTCCATCATCCCTTACTGTTTAGTTTAACGCCCCAGCCAGTATGCGGATTTGTGAACCCTGTCTGATAGTAGAAGAGTCACTATCATGAGACATGGCATGCTGCATCCTGTGCTAGTCATATGATCTTTCAACTTGCTCTAGGCCGTTTCCAATACTGCCTCTTGTCTGTTTCGGAAGAATACTCCTCAAATAGGCTTCTTCAAGGGAGATTCTAATCTACTGTGGTAGCTTCTAGAGAATTGTAGACTAACAATGGAGAGACTCAGTACATCATGACTATATACAATGTTACTATATACCTGAAATACCAACATAACGTCTTAGCTTGACCAAATATGTACTATCAATATCAATAATACCGATGCGTCTCATCACCTAACCCAAAGAACCACTCCTGCGACAACTGCGAAATAGCATCGTTATGAAACTCGTCCAAACCCAGACTCTGCAAATCCCCAAAACAGTCCCTAAACGTGCTATCAACCGTCATGTTCGCCAAGTCCGCATTGAAAGGCACCGAGTCAACCGTCGCAGTAACCCTCATCCCGTGATTACTTGGCGTTGATGCCTCAACTACATCCGCTACCACTGCATCGCTCAATCGATCAAACAGATCAGAGCAGTTCCTTGCCAAGTCCCATCTCTCCGAAACAGCCACCAATACCTTTGAGCAGGCGCGCGTATCATTAACGACCTGGTTTATTGTAGGTGTTGTATGCAATCTTGCTCGTTGAGATTCAGCAGTAGGCAATTGAACAGCTTGGAAATGATGCCGTAGGGCAAAGATGTACGACAACCCAGCCAGAAACACAGAATGCATGGTAATCCACGAATAATTCATCTTTCGCGATCGATGCAAACTGGCATATAAAGTAATAGCCTCCCTCGCTGAGTCGTAAATATTCTGCAAAGCAAGACTATTCAATGACGCATCGTTCAAACAAGGCGACGGCCGGAAAAGCATTAGCATACCGTTGTGGTATAAAAGGCGATACCACTCCTCACAGCGGAAACTCGATCCGCTAGCCGGTGAAGCAGCCGTCGCATCGCTTTTAACGAGGGGAAGATTCGCAGTTTCTGTGTGCCACTCCTGCAATTCTCTCGCCAGCGCCGTGCGCATTTCCTCGTAGCTTATGCTCGCGAACGAAACGTGTTTGGCGCTCCGGTGTAGCGCGTTGATGATTTTGCCGCAGATCAGACGATATCGGACGATGTGTACAAAGACTGATGTTGCGGCGCGGTATTGCGGCGTTCCGTAAGGCGCCGATGAGAGAGGACTGCTATCCTCGGGGAGCTGGTCGGATGTTGATGAGGGTGGCAGATCAACATCAATGTCCTCGAGTTGAAGGGCCAAGGGACGACCCAACGCCAGACTTGTTACGCGATCTAGCGCGACAAGGCTCCAGAAACATCGTCTCTTTGTCTCCATTTCTTCTTCTTTCGCTTTGCGACTCTGATCATCTTCGTTTGATGAGGGTAGAGCATACGTAGCTGCTCGATGAAGGCCCATCTCCAAACATGTGCGAGCAGCCACGCCGATAAGATGCCAAACACTCGTGGTAGTGTTACTCGACGTCGTTCCCATCCTGTACTGACACACCAGCAGCAAAGCCTGTAACCTCTCAATACCATCTCGTGCAAGAACATCAGCCAATCTCGTCATTGCGCGATTATAATGCGTCTCAGCATCGTAAACACCATTCCAATTAAACTTGTGCACTTGCGCTGTGCCAATTGCGAGAGTCATGTCGACAAAGAAAGCGTCCACGGGGTCTTTTTCGCGCCCTTCCTCGTAAACTGCGTCTAACGAGCGGTATAGCGATTTTGTGGAAAGGAAGGGATAGCAGAGGTGATCGTGACTGCAGTATGCTTTGAGGAGTTCCGATGCGAGAGTCTTTGGTGGTAATCCCGATCCGCCTTGGGGAGTAAGATCGGATATCGAGTTGGGCTTCCATCCTGACGTGTTAAGAGACGATGAAGGTTGAGATCTCGACTGGAGTAAATTCGCGAGTAGCAGTCCGCTCGTTGAACCAACAAAATGATGCCCACCACCTGCAATGAGACTCATCTGAATGACCTCCTCCGCGACCTCTCCATCACCAAGGGGACTCTCGCCAATACTCCTCGTCGTCTCTCTTTCCTGTTGAGACCTCTCCCTTTCCGACACCGGCCCCTCAGACCTCCTCAGCTGCGCGGTCAAAGTCGCATTATTAGCTTGTAAATCCCTAATTCTGCGCTCCAGCTTTTGGATGTTTCTTCTTCTCAGCTGGTGTTCGCTAACGGCGTATTCACACGCCACGTCTGCTCTCTTGCAGGGACCACACTGGGGCTGAATCTTGTCGCATCGAACTTTGCGACGGTGACACCTGTCGCATGCATTCGAAGGCATTGCATTGCATATGTCGGCGAATGAGTCCGCCTCGGTGGTGAAGGCCGAGAGGATGTGAGTAGAGGAAAAAGATGGAGTTGGGGCAGACACCCCCGCCTGAAGTTATGGGTCTTTTCGGTGAGAGACTAAGCTTAATTGTTACTCTAATCCTGACTCGTGGGGGTAGATTGCAACCCTCGTAAACTGCCTGGATAAAACCACGGTGATGTGATGATTCTATCATGTTTGGGAAGTCCAGTATGTCGGCCAATTGAGTACTGGTAGTCATGAAAGTACATTGGAGTTTCGTCCATTCGACCAACTCAATCCATTCTCTATGAAGTTGTCAATGTTATTCTCGGATATATTTACCCTCTAGTGACAAATTCGACTCGATATTCTCCCCAACCATCACCGTCTAGTCCCATCGCAATGGCGTCTTGGCACTCAATTCGGTCTGCGGCCCCGTCTCCGAAACCAGGATGAACCACATGGTGATCCCCTCAACGTGCATTCCCCGCCCTTTGGATATACGGTAATATCCCCGGATCTTGGTAGACTAGAAATCCGGGGTAAGACTGAGTTCTGCGGGGAAACAAGCAGGAATTGGAAAATCTGGTTCAGGTCAAATACCGGCCGCTCCCCCTGCTTTAACCTCTCTCTTCTCGACCTCAAACTCATCCTCTTCCTCATCTTCATTCAAGTCAGTTTGAGCTTGTCACTATGGCAGCACATCACGAGCAAAAGACCATGGCTGGTGTCGAGAGCCTCGACGCTGAGAAGCAGACTTCAGCTCATCAAGAGTTTTCTGCTGAGGTCCTCGATAAGAAAGGCAATGGAGATTATTCAGGTGCTACCGCAAAGACTGACCCTGAAGAGATCAAGTTGGTAAAGAAGTTGGATCGATGGATCATGGTATGTCGTTTCTCTCCCCCTTCAACTCACCTTCTAACATATCCAGCCGACCCTTTGGTCCATGTACTGGCTCAACTACCTCGATCGAAACGCCATTACCCTCGCCCGGCTCAACGGTTTCGAGGAAGACCTCAAGCTCGAAGGAACCCAATACAGTACCGCCGTATCAATCCTCTTTGTCGGCTACATCCTGGGTCAAATCCCCAGTAACATGATCATCACCCGTGTCCGTCCCTCATGGTACATGGGTGGTTTCATGATGGCTTGGGCTGTCGTCAGTTCTCTCACGGCCGTGGCAAAGGATTACAAGGGTGCTATTCTCACACGCTTCTTCCTTGGTGTTGTCGAGGCTCCTTACTATCCTGGTGCGCTGTACATGCTGTCGACTTTCTACACGCGAAAGGAACTGGCTACTAGGATCAGTATCCTTTACTCTGGTAACGTCCTCGCTTCGGCTTTTGCTGGTCTCATCGCAGCTGGTGTCTTCAAAATGGACGGCATGGCAGGTATATCTGGTTGGAGATGGCTCTTTATCCTTCAGGGTGCTGTGACATTTGCTGTTGCTATTGTCGCTTGCTTTACTCTCCCGGACACACCATTGACCACTCGATGGCTCACTCCTGAGCAGCGACAACTCGCCCACGACCGTGTTGCACGTGACACAGTCGGCGAGAAAGGAAACGGCAACCCCTGGAGTGGACTTCGCGAAGCCATCGTCGACCCCAAAGTCTGGGTTTTCATCGTCCTCCAGCATCTGCACCTTGCTACGAACGGCTTCAAGAACTTCTTCCCTACCATTGTCGATACGCTGGGTTTTGACACTACTATTACTCTGGTCCTAACTTGCCCTCCTTTCTTGATCGCTGGTATCATCTCTATCCTCTGGGCCAAGTCTTCGGGTCACTTCAATGAGAGCACCTGGCATATCACTATTGCCAAGATCGTTGCTACCTTTGGTTTCGTTCTTGCTTGTGCGACGATGAACATTGGTGCCCGATACTTTGCCATGTGTGTCTTCACCATTGGTACCTACGGTGTCAACTCCATTCTCCTCGCTTGGGTTGGAAATACTTGCGGCCAGACGAAGGAGAAGAAGGCCTCCGCATTGGCTTTAGCAAATGTCTCAGCAACGCTGAGCTTGATCTGGACCCCCTATCTGTGGCCCAAGTCGGATGCACCTCGATATGTGTTGCCTCTCTCCAGTAGTGCAGGTTTTGCAGTGGCATGTATTGCCGGAGTCTGGCTTATGAAATGGATGCTTATCAGGGCAAACAGAAAGATCAGACAGACTGATTCTGAGGCTACTTTATTCTATGCTTATTAGGTGGAGGTCATTTGATGTTGTATAGGGGAAAGCGAATAGGGTTAATATAATCGCAGAGTGTTGAACATATCACTGCGACAGTGACGACATGTCCTTACCTAAGTTCATACACTGATATGGAGATTATTTCTAACCTTGATTAAATTTAGGAACCGATTTAGAGTAAGTGATGGCAGTTCCAAATGCTTCCCCGATGTATGGGTGACAGCCACAACTCTGGCTGAGTACTTTTAATGGCTAGCGCAAACATCAAAGAGACATACATGCCCAAGGTAGTCGAGATATATTTGTGAATGATAAGATTCCTGATTGTTGACCCTGAAGCTACTAGCATTGCCGTGGGAATCCTTCTAGTATGTACCAGTTCCCGCAATACTAACAGGTTGTAAGACCGCCAGGGGTGGAAGAAGATCTGGAGTCGAAAGCTTAGGGTATCTACAATAGATGACCTAAAAGATAGTCTAACTTTCCATAAAACAAGTCAACTGTTTCATCGCCTGTATTATAGAATCTCAGCATTCTATAACCTCGAAAAGCCTGTCTATCGTATCGAGGTCTTTGTCATCGGACTCAGTGTGGTCTACCTATGCTTCAATTGATGTAAGGCGTGTCTCAAATTCCGACAATCGATCCCATTCAACCAACCATGTTTTATTCCAGAGGTAAAGGCTGATCCTCCAGAAGGGATGATATAGAGGAATGGTCATGATAGCTGTTCGAAGATAGTCCCATGAGGAGGTATTGAAATTCCTCATCGCCGAATCCGTAAGACCAGTAGCAATTGTAACAGTCGTGGGGTGAAGGTCAATGTGCCTTACCAGGTCAAATCCAAAGTCTGGAACATTCGCTATATCGAAAACTATCATGATTCCATCGTCTTGCTTTTTGCAAAGTAAGACTTTACCTATGTGCCATATCAAGGAACCAGAGGTAGGCCCCAGCGGTCAAGAATTGAGAATGCGATCTCCTCGGGTTCAGCTGTTTTCTTAGGCTTTTGATCTTGTCACAAATAAATTCTCCTATCCAGTATATTAACTTTGTAGAATCTACATGCGGCTCCCCATGGCCTATTTTAAAAAGAGGGTGAATCCCAGTCCAGTATTGTGAACCACACTGAACAGTAAATCACGATCAGATATCAGAAGTGAATCACGGTCAAGCTATTATTAACAGTGAATCAGAAGCAGATTAAACTATAAACTTTCCTGCCTTTTCTTAACCTCCATCTTTATCACTATCGCCATCAGTGCTGTCACTATCGTCATTATTCTTCTCAATACTCCTTATCACACGACGTCGGTCACGCGCGATGGCCTCTTTGATCTGGATCAGTCGATTAAGGCCATCGGCTTTCATCGCCTTATCGTTCATCTCACGATAAACTCCACGCTCGCAGATTTGGGTAGGCATGATCTAAGAAGCTAATACAGTCTTCAAACAGTAAGATCATATGACACTATTAGAGCACCTATTGATAGATGAGAGCAGAGTACCTAGAGATCTCGTAGGTGGAATCGAGGTCCAAAGAGATGATATACAAGGGCCCTCTTAACTGCGGTTATTAAGGGAGCTATTCAATGCCGCCGGTGAATTCATTGCGCATTGTCGAGAATGTGCAAGACTTCCCCAGACCGATAGATCACATCGAGATCAACTAAATTATGATGAGGATATAAAGAACCAGGCTTATTGGAATAGCGCATTGACGTGTGTCTATTGTGGTTTCAAGACCCTGAACACATATATACTCAAGCGACATATTGAAAGGCATTCGGAAGACAAGCTTTTAATATGCTTGGAGCTATTCGCGGTTTACCTGCTAAAATTTGATTGTGATTTATGCCAATTTTTAATCATCACCACAGTTTATTGTGACTTACAATCCCAAATTGTGAATAACCGCTCTTCTCAAACATTAGATTAATATACGAATGCCAAGCACAACTCTGGCTTATGTTCCCTCATGTCCACAAATCTGTGGCAATCAAAATGCTGCTTAAATCTGCTGTTCTGAATGCTGTATTTGAACTCTCTGATGCTCTCCGGCAGTAGTACAATGCCGTCCAAGGGAAACAACCAGAACCCTTTCGCCTGCTAAGGAACTTGTTCAAGACCTTGATGCTCGAGTGGTGGATACACCAAGCCTTTCCTTTTCCTACACATCTCAAGCCTTGACTGAAACTTCTCTTCATCCTCCCGGATCCACTCAGAAAAAACAATGCGGTCAAATCTATATGGATCGTCTTGGCTTGAATAGCCTGTCAAGTCATTTTCGGTACACATGCTATAGCGATAGTCGACTTTGTGGTCATGTTCGATTCCCAAGATCTTAAGTGCTCTGAGCCACGCGTGGCATCGCACTCTAGAATCTCCGGTCCCTGTATATATCTGCTTCAGGTGCTCCTCATGTATTCGAGGATAGTATTTCATTCGTTCAAAACCAAGCGTGTCGCCATATATGGGACAGGCGCGGTGCACTAGGCTGCGCGTCAAGTCACACAGAAGTGTTATTGAAGAATCCTTATTGAGCTTTGTCTGAGATACCTCTACACAACATCTTGACACATCTCAGCATTTTCATTGCTGCTTCGTTACGAGAAGCGCAGCAATTTGGAGAGATCCAGCTGTAGTAGGCGGGTATAAGACAGGAGAAGTTGTCGGACATGCTTGTTTGGCAAGCCAACGGCATTTACAGTTCTTTCCTTTGCCTTGAGATTATCCGAAGTCAATAGAAAAGGCGAAATCCTGTCTACTTTTAGCTTGAGGCGCTATGACTTGGTATTTGAGTGAAGGCGACGTTGTAACGACCTTGATAATAGAGATGTCGCAACTACTAAGTCGGGAGAAATCGTGGAGTATTCTTATGCTGTAGGAAACAAAGCAATGTACCCGCAACTCTTCTCAAGGTTTGCTCAGCTTAGACAACTAACTTCATCGGCTAGGAATCCACATAGTCAACCCTCATTCGCCAATTGATACAAACCATGTCCTTCGGTGCAGCTTCAACCGAGGTTGGAGCAGCTCGGTCTCCGCGATGAACGCGCCCGCCAAGCGCCGAACGAAATAATTGCGCGCAATACATTACTTGCAAATCAAGTGGTCAAGGAGACAGGGAGACAACGCAGGACTAAGTAAGTTATTCACTTAGGACAGTCTGGTCGTTATCAAGGCAGTATTGAGCGGTAGGACTTCGAGGTATACAGTTACACCAATAATTACACTGTAGGGACAGACATTTTTGGACTTTACAATATATTCAAGACTGCGCAAGTTCATGTTACACGTACAATCTCCTTCACTCTTCACTATATCGTCTTCCTCTGCCTTTTTTTTCTTCGACGTCGCCGCCGACCCTTTCCTCTTTCGCAACGCCTAAATCCGCAGACTCCATGGTCGTCATAGGTATATATTCGATCGAGGTTATGGTGGGTGTGGGTTCAGAGTGTTGTGCGTATATGTCCAAATTGTCCAGCTTTCACACAGGACAAAACAAACGAAAATAAAATGGGATTACGCATGGTTTGTTTTCTTTTTTGAAAAGGGGGGATATCACAAAAGATGCTTCATTTAAACGGTCTCGAGCTTGTCGAGGATGGCACGGGTGAACTCGTGGGTGGTGGACTTGCCGCCCATGTCGGGAGTGCGGACCTTGCTGTTAGGTTGTTAGCAGATGCGATTACAGCCTGAGGATTAATTAAACTTACCCCTCAGCAATAACGGCGTAGGTGGCCTTGGAGATGCGGTTAGCATGCTCATCGAGGCCGAGGTGTCGCAGAAGCATGGAACCGGACAGGAGCATGGCAGTGGGGTTAGCCTGGTCCTTGCCCTTGATGTCGAGACCGACGTGACGGCAACCGGGCTCGAAAACAGCGACCTCGCGACCCATGTTGCAACCGGGGACGATGCCGGGACCACCAACAAGGGCAGCACCAATGTTGGACAGGATACCACCGTAAAGGTTAGGCATGACCATAACGTCGAACTGCTGGGGACGAGAGACAGCCTGCATGGAGGCGTTGTCGACAATCATGTCGTTGGTCTCGAGAGTGGGGTAGTCCTTGGCGACCTGGTGGAAGGTGCTGCGGAAAAGACCGTCGGCAAGCTTCATGATGTTGGCCTTGTGAATGCAAGTAACCTTGGATCGGCCGTTGGCGAGGGCGAAAGAGAAGGCGAACTTGGCGATACGCTCAGACTTGGCGCGGGTAATGATCTTGAGAGACTCGACGACACCGTCGACGCTCTGGTGCTCGAGACCAGAGTACTCACCCTCGGTGTTCTCTCGGATGATGCACAGGTCGACGTCCTTGTGGCGGGTCTCGTAGCCGGGGATGTTCTTGATCAAGCTGATGCTGGCGTAGATGTCGAGCTCCTGTCGCATGGCGACGTTGAAGCTCTGGTGGCCGGATCGGCTGATAGGGGTGTGGAGGATACCCTTGAGACCGAGCTTGTTGCGCTTGAGAGAAGCGACGGACTCACGGAAAGCATCCTCAGTGCGGCCGGCGCCCTCGAGACCGGAAACCTCGATCTGCTCCCACTCAACGGGGACGTTGTCGGCCTTGAAGACGGTCTTGACAGACTCAGCAACCTCGGTACCGATACCGTCACCGGGGATGAGGGTGACAGTGTACTTGCCGCCGTACTTGGCGGGCTTGAAGATGTCGGAGTGGACGGTGGCGAAGGATCGGGCGAGCTGGGGTTGTTGCTTGGCGACGCCGCGCAGCAGCTGAGTGAGGAGGTTAGCGATATGATCAATTGGTGTTTTGATTCTTTGTATAATCAATCTGAGCCATTTGTATTGCAGTCGTGTCCTGCCACGCAAAAACTCCAATTCTCGCTTGTTGTTGTCGCAATGATGATCATGACATGATGCATGCCGTCATTGCAGCCACAAATCCATTCACTCATAGAGACTCCCCCTCATACACCACAACAACACAAAAAGCTCACCATGACACAGAGAAAAAAAGACCATAGAACAAACATACCTGGGCCGATCGAAGAGAGCCTCGAGACAACATGATGACGGGTGGGGGGTATCTTAAAAAAGTAGAGAGGAGAGCTTTCTTAGGAGGAGGGGAAAGATAAAAGCTAACGACACCGCGCACGAGGAGAGGGGGAGGGAAGAAGGAAAAGGGAAAGAGAAGATTTGAGGAGGAAGATTATTTTCGAAAGTAGAAGTTTAGTTTAGGTAACATAAGTTTGAGTTATCTATCGACGGGCAAGAAAGAAAGCAAATCGCGCATGGCCCTTCCGCATCCAGGACAAGGCCCAGCCAGGGCAGTCTCCCCCCCAAATCCAAGAAAAAAAAGGCCTGAAACTGCCTGAATGGTGTCGCATTGGCCGAGCTTGATATTTTTTCTCTCTCTTTTCTTTCGGCTGCCGCTCGGAAAACGCGATTGTTCCGAGCTGTCACTGGATGAAGTGGAGATGCAAGCCCGGAGCCTTAGTCTATAAGTGGTAGCTTGTGGGGTTGTAGTTCACTGTAAAGCCGGCTCGGTCGCTAGACTTTACTGCTCTGTTAGGTTTAGTTTACAAGGGCTGGGCCGAGCTATCGACGCAAACGACGTCACAAAAACAATGTCGAGCATCAATAAAAGCAGTCCATGACTGATCATTGAGTCCATATTTATATTCATTGAATTAGTCCCATCTCTGGCCTTACAAAGGTATCCTTATACTCACCCATCAAAGGTCTCTCCGCCTGCTACAGACATGTCATGACGACCATGACATAGAGACCTTTATTCCCTTGTGGAGCTTCTCAAGCGGGTCAACCACACCTTGGCGCATTATCAGGTTGCAAGCATTGGGTTGCTACTCGGACTTCGTAGTTACGAAACTCTTACAATAGAATCCTCCGAACCAACTGAAAACAGCCATTTTCATGAATGACCTCAATTCAACTCACCACAAAAGGAGATCGAAAACGTTGAGCACCGGGATTTAACTACTAAGAGCATCCTATGTACACCATAGTGACCAATTATAATGATGACTACAATACGTCACTAATAAAAAGCTGCACTCCAACATCATCAATATTCACATATACACTATACCAGCTATTCTTAGCCATGCCATGTATCCTTTGTACGTTCATACAGGCTACCGACCCATCCTTTTATCATCGGCCGATCAGCCAGGCCTTATAATACTCATAACATGCCATATACAATGCCGACCCAAAACTCCGGAAAACACCATGTCGCGCTTTCTTAACACATAGCTCGTCACGGACAGAGATTAACCCTGTACCTCTTCATCCTCATCCAAAGGCTCAACTCGGACCAATATCTCTTCAAGAAGTCCCTCTAGAAAACTACCAACCTCTCTGCCCATTCCAACAGGTTCGGCCTTGTCATAGTGATCAATCTCTTTACAGACATGTGCAAGCTTGTAGACCAACTTTCTCAACTTTTCATGCGCAGCCTCTGCCCGCTGCTGTTGAGGTGGTATTTGAGCTGGGTTCTGCCCAGGCTTATACACATGCTGCAGGTTGATCTGCCGCCGCTTAAGCGCTTCTTCCAATGCCGGGAAGATGACATCGTTCAGCGCGTCCAGCTCACCGTTCGGGTTAGCTGGGGCGGGTGAAGGAAATGCTGAAGGAGCAGTGAACTCTGATGGACTAGGAGATGAGGCCTTCACAGGAAGAGGTCGAGGGCCTTGAGCTCCTCCAGGAAGCGGCACAAGGATTTGAGGTGTAGGCGCGTGCTGTAAAGATGGCATCCTTTGCTGGGGAGCAATCTGGTTAGGTCTGTATGGAGGTATCTGTGGTAGACTCATTTGCTTGGTCGTTGTTGGGCGTGTCTGATGTGCTGGGGGAGCAGGTGGTAGAGACCATTGTGGTGGTTGAGGCTGTGGCTGAGGTTGAGAACTGACCCTGCTCTCGGTCTTGGGCTCATAATCCAAGTTGAGCATGCCAATGTCACGCTGCAGTTCACTTTGAAGCTCGCGATCGTAATCTGGTGACTCGGGAACCGGTGCGGTATGTAGTGGCCTCAAGGGTCGCGGAGTGTCTGCGCTATCTCTGGTGGGTGCTTTCAGAGGCGTCTGAGGCAATGCTCTGGTGGGAGATGCGAGTGGCTGTTGGTATTGTGACTGTGGAACAGCCTTTCGCTGTGGGCTCGACTGTCTTGAGTTTGGATTGGGGGCCTTGACAGTCTCAAGTGGCTGAAGTGCAAAATCTCGCTTCATCGGACTGGGTTCGCGTCGTTGCTCGCCGTAATCCTCTTCACTCTCTAGAGGTCGAGAAGCACGAGCATTTGTCGCATTCTCATCCAATGCATTGAGGCCCGGTCGGTTAACAATGCCTCCGCGGTCACCAACCAGTCGGACGGTACCAAAATCCCACATATCCTCGTCAACTCGTTCTCGTTGTACAGGAGGTCGGCCACTGTTGCCAGAACCCCAATTATCGTCGTCTTCACCCTTGTGTGTAGCTGCCCAGCGTGAGTGCCTTTCAATGAGCTCAGTTAGGTAGGTGGTCCTCTTTGCCCGTCTAATGAACGGGTGACGCAGCATATCCTTGGCCGTTGGTCTGTCCTTGGGATCTCGTTGCAGGCATAACTCGACGAAATCTTTAAAGGCTTTGGTGAAGTTGCCTTCAAGTCGTGGTGGAGGGTTCTTTGGAATGAGAAAGAGTACTTTCATGGGGTGAATATCGGCGTAAGGGGGTTCTCCATTTGCTAATTCGAGAGCTGTGATACCAAGAGACCAAATATCGGCCTTGTGGTCGTACCCAGATTGCTTAATGACTTCTGGGGCCATCCAAAAAGGGGTTCCGACAAAAGTATTCTTCTTGGTCATGGTTGCTGAGAGCTGGCCTGAAACACCAAAATCGGCAAGTTTGACTTGACCGTTGCTGCTGAGAAGCACATTTGCGGCTAGACAGTCAGCGATGCTTCAGTAGTCGAACCCGGCTGCTCTTACCTTTGATGTCCCGATGTAGCTTCTTGTCCGTATGAAGATAGTCCAATCCCATAAGCAATTCACGCACAATGATGGCGATGTAGTCCTCGCCGATCAATCCTGGCTTCATCAGGTCGGCACAGCTTCCACCTGAGCAGAACTCCATGACAATCCATAGCTCGGCGCCTTTCGCGTAAGATCCATAGTATTTGGTGACATAAGGGGATTGTAGCTCGGACAGGATGGCAATTTCCTGTATAATATCCTCGACTTCGTCTTCGGCACTCTCAATGTCGATGACTTTGATCGCGACGGATTGACCTGTCCGTTTGTCGACTCTGTCATAGTGTTAGCCAGAAGCTTATCAGTGATGGCGCAGGGAATTATCGTCCGTACCCTTTGTAAACTTTGCCGAAACTGCCACCGCCTACATGATGTTAATTGATTGCCCCTACACGAATGTCTCGCGCAAGCTATGCAGTAACTGACCAATGCAGTATTCTTTCGAGTAGAGAAGCTCCGGGTCTAGAGCTTCATTCCCCTCCTCAACGTCATGCTCACGGTCCGCCATTGTATGTTATTTCGTGGAAGCTTGTGCTTTCGGATCGCAACGAGGCTTTGCCCCACGTCTGGATATTGGTTCTCGAAGTTCTTTGACTGGTGAAAAGATCAAAAAGTATTGGTCGGTCGATGGATATTTCAGACCTTCCTCAGGTCAACAAGTACCGAAGCTGCGCGTGCAGTCGAAACAATTTAGAGTGGAATATCGTAGTTTGGCGGTGTCGCTAATTAGTAGCAACCCCACCACTTGAAGAAAGAGTCGTGCAGTATCGAACCCGGCTCGTGGTAAACTCGTGTCTCGGGTGGAGAGAAGTCTCGCAAGATGACAGAGTGGTATATCGGTAAGAAAATAGAAGGGAGAAATATAAACAGGGAGATGACGATGTGCCCAAATAGAAAGGGAGCTGGAGCCAGCCGAAGTGAGAAAAGAAACGAAATATGCTGTCGCACAGCGCAGCCAATCCCCGCCTACGCAAGGGAAAGAAACAACATGCAGCCAAAACAAGCAGGCGCAAGCTAAGAGACAACAATATCCTTAGGTAGGTACCTCAGTAAATAAGCTAACGTACCTAGTGTCTTTCCACTATAACTATACCTAGGTACCTAGGCGTTGCTGTTTTGTATTTGTTCACGTACTGTTTACCTTGGTCTTACCAGGGCAGGTGGGGGTTGTTGAGGAGCAACCATCTCGAGGACCTGCTTGCCAATCAATCAATTGCACGCATCGAACCTGAATCGATCTGCTCATGGCTCTTCTGTTCCTGGTGTGACATGACCTTGCCCTGATCCCTGTAAGTGGCCGTCTAGAGGAGCCACCTCCTCCCCGCACCCGACCTGAGCGCGGCCAAGATCTCCAGCTAGGGCCTGATCTGACCTCGACCTTATCTGGAGACTGGAGGCCAATACTGCTTGCATTATGATATCCTTGGAATCTTGGAACCTACGAGACTTGTGAACTTCATGAATACAAATCAATATCTCCAACTTTCATGTCTGCATGACTTCACCAATGTATTGGCTCATATTATACGTCCACTACATGGTGAAACACATCAGGAAACGCATTGACTCTTGTACATATATGACTGACCTGGACCAAGCCGCGAAATTAAATACCATTATGGAAGAGGCAGCTTTCATCCTCTGTAGGGAGATCTGCCATCTAGTCCTTGCATGCGGGAAATTATATTTGTCGTACATCAATCTTACTCACACAAAAATCCCAACGATTGGCATACAGCAAATTCTCGATATCATGTATCATTTCTCATCTTGGC
This sequence comes from Fusarium chlamydosporum, assembly GCA_014898915.1. Lineage (NCBI taxonomy): Eukaryota > Fungi > Ascomycota > Sordariomycetes > Hypocreales > Nectriaceae > Fusarium > Fusarium chlamydosporum. The sequence goes on from JAAVUD010000119.1 coordinate 157,462, forward strand.
TAAAGCCTGTTGAATCGTCTAAAGATAGAGTCCTCCGTCTTGTCGTGATAGACTGCAAACCAGTCCCAATAATGCCTCGAAATTCATGCCTGCCCATCCCACTGATCGCAGCCAGCCCAATTCACTCCGATAACTATCTATCTGCAAATGCTTGCTGTGGTCCCGCAAAAAGAAACTCGTCCGTCTGTGAAATAAGTACCATCGCTGGCTCAGTCTTCAATGAATTCAATCATAACTGTTCCCTGCTTCAGACCCGTGTCTGCAATATTCGCGTCCAAACTCTCAATCAGGTCCTGTCCAGCTGGCATCTTCTTGAGTTCAAACTCAACACCCTCTTTGCCTTCAAGAGGCTCGGCCTTGAGCCATTCATAAATTCTGCGCACTTGATCGTCCAGGTTGAATCGGCGAATAACGCGACCAGTGGGATGTCGGAATTGAATACGTGTGGTAGTTGTTGGGTTTGGCTCTGGCTCGGTATGGGGGTTTGTGCTAGAAATCTTGGCCCAAGGACTCTCCTCAACCGGAGCCTCTGGTTCTTTGCCCTTGCCCATATCTTCTGGCGCGGGTGACTTTGTCAGAGCATCGGGATCATGAAGGTTAGGTGTTGAAGAACCTCCGCTTCCGGAAGCGCCCTCCAAGCTATTCTTCAGAGCCATCTCTAGCATCTCATCTTCGGTCATGCGGTCGACATCCAATTTCTGTGGTTTACGAGCCGTCGCTTTGGCCACAGGGTTCTTGCTGTTGGCTGCGAGGCTGTAGCGATCAAGAAATTCAGCAAGCTCGGCATGGAAGCCCTGAGCAGACGGGAAAGGTCTGCCAGTCCACACCTTGACCTGCTCGCCAGTTCGCGGGTCGATAATAGAGACGTGAGGGTAGTTGTCGGGGTTCTGGTGAGATTCATTTGGAAAGTAGAACGTGACAAATTCTTGGGCGTCCGGAAAGTCCTTATCGTATTGGAGGAAGATAAAGTTCTCACCAACAATTTCTTTCACGGACTTGTCCTTCCAAATATCGCGGTTCAGGGCCTGGCAGTTAAAGTCGTTCATATCCTGGAGGTTAACCATGATCCACTTCTTGTCCTCCTTGCCCAGAGTGCGCGCGTCGTCCCATGACATTCGTGCCATCAAGTCATAGGGTGGGCGGAAAAGGTCCTCCAGTCGTCTTGCATGGCCACCATTCTCGTTCGACGTCGATGGGGCGGAGCGTCGTTCAGGATCGGCCCATATTTGCTGAGAGAAGGGACCTCCCGCACGATTGGCTGTGTGAAAGTCAGTACAAGATCGAGAGACACGCCCAGTTATACTCACGTGGATTTTGCCTCCGCCGTTGTCTCAGCTCCTCAAGAAAAGCTGCTTCCATTCCATCGTCATGTTCACCACCACCCCAGCCAGGTGCAACCAATGTCTCGGTAGTTCGCGCAATGGGTGCTCGCACGTCATCCGGGTTTCCGCCTGACCCAGACCCCTGGTTTCCTTGGTATAGTTCCTCTTGGAGACGCTTGGCCATGGCTGCATCCTCCTCTTCCTGCGCCAAAGCAGCCGCTTGAGCGGCAACAGCTCGGTCGTTGTCTTCGTCGTTATCACTAAAATCGTCGAGTTGCATATCCTGGTCATCGTCGCTATCGATGTGGATAACGCCGGCCGCGTCTTGTCTACCAATGTTGCCTCTGCCTGACGGTGCAGCCGCGGGCGCAGCTGCTGTTTGGCCAGTCGAAGAAAGACCGGCTCCCACGCCGGAAACAAGATCGGGGTTTTCGTAAAAGAGTTCGATGGCACGCTCGAAGTTACCAGCAGTCATCTCAAGGAAGCTGCGGGCAACATCAGTGCTTGCGCCAGTAATGGCCACAAAGGTGGAAATGTTGTCGTCCATGGCGGCGACTTCCCGACAAGACGGCAGTTATTGGGCTACAAGCTTCCTGCGGTATATAGATTACCACTCGTGTCTATAGTGCGAATCGAGAATCGAGCGTGAACAGGTCGTCGGTTGGTTGGTATGATCTTATAAGGTTCGGTGTAGCCCTTGGGTCGAAGAGAGTCAATGCCCCGCTGTTATCATAGCGGGGAGTGCTGGGTTAAATAGTCGCTCGCTCTTGAAGATCCGCGTGGTATCAAAGAGGAATGATAAAGCGTCTTCTCTCTGCTAGCTCGCCGAAATAGCAGTTGTGTATAAAAAGAAATTTTGCTGCAGTTTGTGAGCTTTCAGTGCAAGGCGAAAGTTAAAGGTAAAAGTGAAAGTGAAGCACAGACATCAAAGACAGGCACCCAACCACAGTGACGCAACCGGAGCAGTGGAGCTAAGGTTATTTCTTTGGAGGGGCAATGACATGGGAATCGCAGCGGAAAATCCATGACGCGAAGGCCTGGATGAGCTTACCCTAGACCTTACTTTCGATGCTTTTCTCTTGAACATCTAGAGGTCGTTCAAACTGTAGAGTTTATGATAATGTTAATAAATTAGATTAGGCTTTCATTTCTCTTCTCATTCAAACATCAGGAGACACTCTGAAACACTCCCGGCGTCAGTCTGGTGGGAGCCTTTCGTTATGCTTCGTTGAACGCAGAAACTCTCCGTGTCAAATGTCGTCATGATGAACTCGGAAGATATGGATTCACACATATATTGTTCGATACCTTTAGCAAAAACATCAAGTACAAGCTGTCAAAGTGTTTAGCATGCGACATGAGATCCTTGACTGTAAATGATTAGTATGCCGGTCTCCTATAGTGAGTGTCTTGACATCCGATGGTGATCAACTGCCGAACAAGCTATACCAAAGACTTGAGCTTTATAGGAATATTGAAAGCATAAATATGAGATATTCGAAGCTTCTAAGGATCTCTAACCAGATCGTAAACTGAAGCTGAACCATTCATCTTCGTGGATTTACCTGTAGTCATTGATGCCGATTTGACACGTGACACTACTCTGACAGCTTAGTCATGATCTCAGTCGTCACGATGTGGTTGACTTGAGCATTACCTTAGAGACAACGGACCCCGGTGAAGCGACTCGTCATTTAAGCTGCCTATCGCCACCAAATAGATCGCATCTTTGAAATCTCATACCGCATAATCTTACCTTCGTTCGTTTCATTTTTGTCGGATACCCCAGAACATACAGTCTCCATGGCGGCGCCGTCGTCTAAAGAGAGAGAGCTCCAGCTGCTAGACAGTGTGGAGCTCAAGATCCTCAACGTTGCTAATAAGGAAAAGAAGCTTCATGAGTTGTTACAACGTTACCTTCCGCCTGTCATTGTCAAGGCAGCTAGCGAACATGCTCAAGTCCGAGCTAAAGTAAGTTAATAGCGTGGTATACGACCATGAACAAGCGCTGAGATTATGCCAGGTTGTTCAAATCTTCTCCAGGCTAAAGACATTTATTCAACCGCCCGAGTAAGGACTGAAACTATCCGTGACAAAGTTTTCAAACGTTGGATCTTTAATGCTGATGTGAACCAGGGTCATTCTACCTGTGGGCGCTCTTCTCGACCAGTACAAGTCAAATGACTCCCCACTGGTCAAACAGCTTGACATCTCAGGGATACAACACAGTATAGAACGTCTAGATGACTATGAGAGAAGGGAGCTAATCCCCAGGGCTTTATCCGGCTTCTCAAAGGATGAAGGTCTTGCGCGAGCCGGACCTTTCTTCAACATCATTCTCCGACTTCTGCTTGATGCTCGGATACCCCCAAGAGGCAGCAAAGACGACGCCAACTACCGAGAAGCAATCGGACTATCAGATGAGGCTGATGCGAAATTCCTCGCCAACCTTATCAGCATCTTCCTACGGCTACGAAATCCTACTCAAAGCCAGAACTGGACCATAGCAAACCCGACCCTGACCAAATCGGAACTTGAGTCGCTTGCTGTGGAAAGCCCGGAGTCGCAAAAGGTCTTTGAGAGGATGTCAGAACTAAAACTCAAGCTCGTTGCGCTCCTCGCAAGCGGCGCTTTCACTGATGAGGAAAAGTTCTTGCCTGCACTTTATGCGGCATCAAGTTTCGACAACAGGCTAGTTTCTGCGGCCGAGGAAGTCTTGAAGCGAAGTTCCGTCTCTATGGAGGACAAAACTCTTGTTAAGCGCCTATTTCACGCCCACTCGATTCTGCCACCTACTTACCGAACTCGTATCCTCAACATGCTCTCCAAATCAACGATCTCAGCAACCATGTCCGACGACATTATGGCCGTCGTCAAGCTCAATTTCTCAACTCAAGACCAAACTTCAGATCCCTTATCACAAAGCTTATTACCAAAAAGTGCACTGGAACAAACCAAGCTTCACACTGCTGCTTTCCAGTACCTTGCTTGGGTAGCCCGAGTTGGGCCTTCGCAAGAAGGTTTCGATATTGCTGTGCCTCTCATTGACACCATGGGCAGTTTCATCGAGGGACATGGCTGGCCTATTCCTGAGAAGACATCACACGATGATATTGCCCTTCGGTCTAAAGCATATGAGACAATTGGAGTCCTAGCAAGGAGCGCCAATATGCCCATTGAAAGGCGACTGCAGCTTGCTGGCTGGCTCTTTAAATCTCTGTCAGAGGACCCAACCAATGATGCTGTTGTCAATATCGATGGAGCCCTTTCCAGCTTGACAACCAACATTCCAGCCACTGCAGGCAGCGAATCTGAAGAATTGAAGAAGATGCTGCTCACATACATGTCCCTTCCCGACGAGCCCCCTATTATCAGGAGTACCCGTCATGCTGTGGTCAAGTGGGCAAATCAATGCCTCACCTTTTCCGATGTACTTGGCCGTTGGATTGACATCTTGGCAATAGGAGCCCACCAAGATGAGAGAAGTGATGTTATCGAGCAAGGTCACAAAGGCCTTGACCCCTGGACTTATCACGCACACGCCGAGGCCGACCCTGCTTTGCCCGACTGGAAGGAAATGGTAGCTACCTTTTTCGGCTCTCAAATCAAACCGGAAACGCACGCAGAAACAGCCGCTCTACCTGATCTGGAGAACTCACACTCTGTGTTCGAGAATTTTGAGGGATCTCGAGTTGCCGCTTTCCCAGTCGCCCTGCGATATTGCAAGCACATCATGTTCCTTACCGCTCTCGAGGATTTTGAAGTGCAGCCTGACTGGATGCAGACTCTCGATGCCAGAGTTAAAACGGATATCAAGACACGAGAGAAAATCCTTGCCTATCTGCACACGGTCGACAGCGCATTTATAGTCTTCTATCTGAAGGCATGTCTTGATGGCGCTTATGTGAAGGACTCGCCAATCACTGAGGAGTGCCTCCGTTGCTTTGTTGACGTGGCCTCCCTTAGCCCTGGTGGTGCCCTGGGATACCTGACCGCGTCCAGCGATGGTCTCTTCCAGTTAATCAAGTCAAACAACAAGGAGATTCGATCGCTAACAGCGCGAGCTCTGGGAATACTTGTTTCGCATCTTGCAAATGACCCAACCACGATAAATAACTGTCGCGAGACCTTGAGCGTACTCTTTGAGAACGCTGAAAAGTTGGCCGGACCTGAGCTCAACGCAGCAGAGGGAGGATTGTTAGCATACAGTTATGTATGCTCCCGCAGTGTCTATTACGGACAGCCTGTGCCTGAAGATATTCAATACCCTCTTCACCTACTGACGGGCGAGAATGTTGCCACTTCACTTTACGATACTGCACTAGAGGCTTTCGCCCAGCTATGGACTGCCGGTCTTGCTATTCCTCAACGCAAAGGAGACCACCCTCTCGAGACAGTCGTTAGCAAGCTCATCACCCCAGCGAAAAAGGGTAATGAAAAGGCAATTCTTGCACTTGGAAGATTAGCCGCGGGTCTAAGTGAAAACGAAGAAACTGCAAAGGAGAGCGAAGATGGATGGTCACATGGAGTCGTCGGCAATATTCTCAAGGAGTTGTTTGCCCTCCATGAGATCAAGCAAGTTGAGGTTCAATTTACTGTTGGAGATGCAATCACTGCAACTCTGGCGCGATGGGAATCCGACTATGTCAAGCTGACTCTCGATGTCGAATCCCGAAGCTGTCTCCAGAAGCGTAACGGATCTCGGGGCCCGCTCCTCACTGCCGTTCTCAACAAGATCTTTGCCGACTGCAAGGCTACAAAGCCGTCACTGCTCAAGGCATCAGGCATCTGGCTGTTCTGTATTGTGCAATACTGTTCTCACTTGGAAGAGGTGCAGTCAAGACTACGTGAGATCCAGGCTTCCTTCATGAGGCTTCTCAGCGCGCGCGACGAGCTCGTACAAGAGACTGCCTCTCGTGGTTTGTCTTTGGTCTACGAACGTGGTGATGCGGATCTGAAGAGTGCCCTTGTCAAGGATCTTGTGTCTGCGTTCACAGGGACTGGTACCCAACTCAAGGTCGACCAAGAGACCGAATTATTCGAGCCTGGTGCTCTGCCAACTGGAGAAGGCAGCTCCATTACTTCTTACAAGGACATTGTAAACCTTGCTAATGAAGTTGGTGATCAGAGACTTGTGTACAAGTTCATGTCACTTGCTGCGAATGCTGCAACCTGGTCGACACGTTCTGCCTTTGGTCGTTTCGGTCTCAGCAACATTCTGTCAGAATCAGAAGTTGACCCGAAGCTGTATCCTAAGCTTTACCGTTACCGATTCGATCCCAATCAGAACGTTCAAAAATCCATGGACGATATTTGGAAGGCACTTGTCAAGGACTCAGGAGCCGTTCTTAGCACGCACTTTGACGATATCCTAGAAGATTTGCTCAAGAGTATTCTGGGACGTGAATGGCGTATGCGAGAAGCAAGTTGTGCAGCCATCTCCGAACTGATTCAAGGTCAGCCATTCATCAAATACGAGAAGCGATACAGAGATATCTGGACATCAGCCTTGAAGGTGCTCGACGATGTCAAAGGCTCTGTTCGAGAGGCCGCATTCAAACTGTGCAGGACTTTATCCAATACTCTGGTGCGCCAGCTTGAAGAGGGAACCAACGGATCTGCTGCCCAATCTATGATGAAGGAGGCTCTTCCCTTCCTTCTGTCTGACAAAGGTATTGAAAGTTCAGTCAAGGAGGTTCAAGCTTTTGCAGCCATCACTGTTATCGAGCTCACCAAGAAGGGCGGTAAAGCTCTGCGACCTTTTATCCCAGACATGGTACCTCAACTGCTTGGCTTGCTAAGTTCCATCGAACCTGAACAGATCAACTGGCATTACCAGCGAGCTGGCGAGGACAGCCGAGATCAAATTGACAAGATCCGATCACAGATGGTGAACCGGTCTCCAATCTCTGAGGCTATCGAGAACTCGCTTCGCTTTATCGATGCCGATGTCATGGCAGAGTTGGCGCCTCGATTGGAGAATACAATCAAGACTGCTATCGGTATGCCGACCAAGATTGGGTGCAGTAGGGTTTTGACAACATTATTCACGCGCCACACAAATGATGTCAAAGGTTTTGGCAACAAGTTTCTACAGATAATGGAGAAACAGACCATGGACAAGAACGACGAGGTCAGCCAAGCATACGCTCGTGCTACCGCTTACATGTTGAGGGCCGCATCAGACTCGGCTAAGAATCGCTTCTGCAAGAAGTTCATTGACATGTACTTTGCAGCAGAGGAGGAGTCACGTCGTCAAAAGACTGCAGATGTGATTGTGGCTTTGGCTAAGATCTCGCCTGATCATTTTACTGCACTTGAGACTCAACTACTTCCCTTCTCGTACTTGGGTTCCCACGATACTGATGAGTACACCAGCAAGGTATTCAAGGAAGTATGGGAACAGCATGCTGGAAGCAGCCGCACTGTTGTTCGATACGTTCCGGAGATCGTGTCTCTGGTGGAAAGATGCTTGGACACCGCGCAATGGGCTCTTCGACATGGTGGAGCTTTCACAGTAGCTGCTATGGTGTCTGACGTCGCAAGTGCAAGCGACGCCAGTGGTCAAATCAGCGAAGCCAACTTGGCCAAGATCTGGCCCGTATTTGAGAAAACACTGGCCCTGAAAACATTCACCGGCAAAGAGAAACTCCTTGAATCTTACCCTCAATTCGTTGAGAAGGGTCGTAGCTTGTGGACATCGGATTCCAAGATCGCCGCTCAGATGGAAAAGATTGCTATCCGAGAAGCGAAGCGCAACAACGACGAGTACCGTGTTCATGCCTTCAGTTGTCTGTGGAAGTTTGCAAAGGCCCGCGATGATATTGGTATGCTCGACAAGATTACCGAAGTTGTAACACCCTACCTTGATGAACTCAAGGGCGAGGACGAGAATGAGGATAAGATGGACATCGACTCTAAAGACCAGGTCAAAAAGGAGCAACTCGCTGAAAAGACCGCATCTAACGGCTTCGAAGCTATCGCCCGAGGATACAGCCGTACAACCATCAAGCAAGATTCTCTTCCAGTCTTGGGGAAGATTATGAGCATCCTTAAACCTTACCTTGAAAGCCCCAACTTTGCTCCAATCAAGCGTCAAGTTTGGTACGAGTGCGTTCGCGATCTTATGGATGACGCTGTATCTCCATCAAAACAGCAAAACGACGATGGAGCTGTGGCTTTGACCTATCTTTTGAGTCTCGACATAGATTTGGTTGATACTGGCACTGAACCACAGAGAGTCATGAGAGCAAAGGCTGTAGGTGCTCTGTTCAAGGCAAAGGCCAGAGGGGTCTTTGGTCAGAATGGCCCTGATGGGGCTCAGCTGAAGACCATGGTTAGCAAGGCGCTGGAAGCTGAGAGGTCGCTGGAGGTCCAGAGGGTGCTGAGGGATATCCTTGTCGAGATGGAATGAGACTTGAGTATATTGGTTTTATAGAGTGATGATAATGATACATAGAGTCGTAAAGGAATGAATATTCATTTGAGCGTACGCCCTTCTTGTGTCTTACAGCCAGATCATGAGATTTAGGATATGCTTGTATTACTGAGATGTTGGTATCATCTAATCTGCTCACGACTATTATGAGAATACTCTTCTTCCCCAAATGCCATCATTTAGTATGTGGCTCGCTCACCGAGAATATCCTGCAATAGTTCACACATGTGTGTCACATCTTCTACTACATTACCTCAACACAGGCATCTAACAAAGCCTAAACAATGCAAATGCCGTACAACCAGACAATCCATCTGCCCAACGTTACATATCCTTTTCAAGCCTAAAATGAGCCCCAATCCGTCTTTCCAGGGCCTTTTCTCGTTAAAGTGAAACAAATCCAGACAACTCAAGCAACACAAGGAAGAGTAGCTGTTTCGAATGCGTCGCGTGGTTTGCCACTGCTCAATATTCAGGGCCTTGGAATGAAGACACCGGATCAGACGTTGAAAACGGCGATAGTGCTCAGCCGGAAACGTCGGTGTTTTTGAGATCCACTACCGAAAATTGTCATTCCGTGTCACGGAATGCGTAGTAAAGTCGCCGAGAGCGATGCACTGCTCTGTGTTTGTGCTGTACAAGATAAAATTATAGGTAGCAGCTGTCAATGCACACCAAAGCCATCAGTCCTTACAGCGCAAACAATTCCAAGACATTGCCAGAGGCGTTGCGGACAACATCTGCCACCACTCTGCTGTCTGCAATTCTGGTCTTATCTAGCCCTCGAACGCCAAGTTGGGAAGACACCATTGGTAGAAAACTGTGACCAACGTCTTGCCGACAAAATGTGGAAAAGACAAGGGTGGCAGCGTGGTTGATGCCCCGCACCGATATTGGCACGCCGAGCAGTCTTGAGGTCGCAGTGTTGCTGCCAGGGAGGAGACCGGACAGAAAAGGCACGATGATGCCAATCTTGTGTCATGAACAGACAAGATTCTCTGCCGCTCCAAGCTACTGACCAAGAACCAGTCAAATCCCACAATGTGCAGCAGCTCACGATTCAGTCTCTGTTCAAGCACACAGTTAAGTGAGTGGGGACCTGTTCAAGAGCATCGGTTTTTCTAAGCCGCAATTTGCGTCACCAGTCCGCTGCTGGGTTTCCCACGAGGGTTGCAAGGTGGGATGGACGATCTGCAAGTAGCAACCAGGCCCCCGGTCCTAACTTGATGAATGCGGTTAAAGGGGAGGCACCAGAAGCATTAGAAATTCGCGAAGTCGATTTATGTAACGCCGAGAATGGGGCATAACTGTCTTTTCAGGTAAAAAAAATATCGTGAGGGACAAGCACTTTGTTCTGAACACAACCTTGGTGCTTGGCTCAACACCACCAAAAGCAAAAACCATCAAGAGTTAAGGCCAGTCTGTTAACAACGATGCACTGTCTCGCAAGTGGCCTGACCAATCTTATTGGATATGCTAGTCCCCGGAAGTTCACCAGTAATCATCAAGGTTAAAGATGCTTTGTCTTGCAGAGCGATGTCGCATGGTGGATGTCAGAAATAATCTTTGGTGTGTGAAGCGATCCACCAGTACGATGACCGGAGGCCTGGAAAAACCTCCCATTTGTTGACAATCCAATTGGCAATAGCGACGGCGTGCTGCAGTGGCACGCTCCAGTCCAGACGGTTCCAATTCCCATATGGTGACGGTGACCTCAGTACAAAGTGGGCTTGGTGCAGTACGGTATTTGAAAGAGTGACGATACTCACATCGATGCCTTCAATGTGCGAGCAAGAACCAATTGAACTGGAACCTTTTGCGAATGAAGCGAGGAAACCCGACGCACTATCACAAAGTTGGTTCAACCCTGGTGCGGTCTTGATAGGGTTTTCTGTCTTGGCGCGGCAGGAGACCGAGATCTCGCTGGAACAGGGCATTTCGACATGGGGTTTTGTAGCGCCACATTTAACTTTGAGTTAACACTTCGCAGAAGATGGTTTTCCACCATAAGCAACGTGAAGCTACCTGGCCAGTCCAAACAGGTCTTAACTTATGAGGCGTCCCCGTTCCTCTGCTGTTTACTGGAAGAATAATGACAAAGGACACTTGGCTGTGTCAGGTAACGTTAAGCTACCGACGCCGTCGAGGATGCTGACCCATGAGCATTGGCCAGAGCATCTTGAATGATCTTTCGATACTGCAGGAATGGCTCATCAAATGAGCGTTCCGTAGTCCGTCCCTTTAATTGAAAATCGAACTCGGGTCAAGCTGCAACAAAAAGCTGCCAATGCTTTCAGGTTTCCTCCAAGACCATGTCACAATGCGTCGTTTCGGCGTTGCTATTTCGAGCTCGCTTGTCTCACGTTGCTATGACGAGCATTCGATACCATGAGGCTTGTCACTAAAGCAAGGGATTCTGGGGTTGACTGCTGCGACGGCAATCTAAATCAAGGGCTGGCAAGTATTTCCATATCGAGATGATTGGCGTCCACTTTACAAGGCCGGAGATATTCAGATAAATGAGAGGTTGAAACATTGTCGTGGTGCGCCGTGCATCTGTGATATGCTTGCGCTTCATTCGGCTAACAGCAATAGACTCGATGGGATGCTGCTCGCCCTGTGAAACCAACAAGCGAGGCGATGAACGCTCCCTTCATTCCATCAAGGCCGACCTTGATTAAGTGCCAGTTGCATTGACTCAAAGTCATGCCAAACTTTGCTTCTCACTGCATGTTGTCCTTCCGACGACTCAGAGCCCTTGTTATCAACAGCGATCATTTTACCTCCCTGCACTCAGCTCTCCTTGGTCGTATATCACCAGCGTTCGTCCTTACAGTGCCGCACTTAGATCGGATTGCTTTCCAGGCCATCGACCCTCGGATGCTATGATTTCATGACCCACCACCGACAGGGCTGTTACAGGGGTAGTTTTGCTGGTTCGTCTCGCCAGACCTTTCCTGCTTTCAGCGCTCAGCGCCCAGCGTCCACTGTTCACTGTCCAGCTTCCAGTCCGAACGGTGCCCAGTTGCACCTTGGGCACTAGACCTTAGATAGCGGCACGCCCGCCGTCAAGGATAGCCCTGGTTGCGGAGAGCCACAAAGTGCCTTTTTCAGCACGCCAGGGACTCAAGCATGGCTGAACTTGGTCGGACAACGGTACTTGTCATTGTAGCTCTCCCAGAATTAACACCAGCAGTTAGGCCAGGAAGGCCCAACAAAGTCATTGTAGCCTCGAGTCTTGAAGGCTCGAGCTCTGGTGATGTTTCGTAGAACACTTGGGCCATCGCTATCGCCGCAGCAAGTCCGTTAATTGTGTGCATCACGATGATCATGAAGCTGCTAAACCAAATTACCGATACTGTGCGTAAGAGTTGAGGGAGCAGCTAGGGCAAGGCCCACAGCTTTTGTCGCTGTCGTTCTTGTTCTCCTCCCTTCCATTCACTCCACATAGCGACACACACTTTCTTCAAGCCACGCCCATTCTCACTGGCTCCCACCATTTCGTAGTGAGCCTCCTTTGGCTCTTGACTCCCAATGGAAAAGTATTTCGATGTTGTGCGTTGCTTCTCCAAAAGCCCTCTTGCCCTCCCCCTCTCTTGTTAAGTAGGTGTAGAGGACTTCTATCCCCCCTCTCAGATCTTAACTTTGCTGTGAATCTTTGCTTCCGAAACAACCGTATTCTTCGTCGTGATACTTATCGTCGTCGTTTGTTCTTTTCTTGAACGCTTTGTCGTGTTACGGAGTGTCCGTTGCTGCGCCTGCTTGCCCAGGTCCACGCTACCGTTACCATCATCTCATCTGGATTCCGTGCACCTGCAGCCGCTCCGTCACTCGCCAGCAACTTCACAGCGTCATTCGTCCATTGAGCTGTTTCAGTACCACCCTTAGCAAGCCCACACCAAGATCCAAGATCCCCTTGTCAGCGGATACGGCAGCCCACACCCCCTGGTCGACAATTTTCCCCTACCGGTACCCTCGTCCCCGCGTGCCCCCGATTGTTCCCAAGACCAAGGCCTAAACAAGGCAAGGTTAAGAAAAAAAAAAAGCTCGTCTTTTTCTTTACCCTCTCCCGCATTACGACTCATCCCACGACTCTCTTTCTGTTTCCCCTCATCCATCTTTGTCCTCATCACGGTTTTCACGGCTCTTCCCTTGCGCGTGTTTCGGAAATTTGGCTGTGACAGTTACTGTTGTTTTTGTTGGCGCCTAAAAGTGAGTGAGCTTTCTTTCGAGTCCTTTCTTGTTTGTCAATTCCATGCATCTCCCTTGGTATTCGTTGGTGGTAGTGGTGGAGGTTTGTGGGATCTTGAGCCGGACATCAGCTTTATTCGACGTTGCGCGCGCACACCATCGACATCATTGAACTTCGAAACAACGACCGATATTTTGGCAGCTCAGCTCTGCTTTGATTTGGGAATTCAAAAAGATGCTGCGTAAAATACGTGCTTCCTGGTACTGCCGGTCGCATCTGTTCATCCGTCCGTCCCGAACATTCGCACAACGACAATATCGATAAGAACGCCGACAATATCCGACCAGATCCGCAGCACGACTCTTCGTTTGCTGATCCAAACATCGCTATGTGTTGTCTACGAAATCTCATTGCTTGATACCTACCAATTCTATCGCCTGATTAGTATGCTGCCGGTTGCGCACATGCAAAAAAGAGCCGAAGCTTGCGTCGATAGTTCTTGTCGCCTTGGCGCAGGGGGCAGTTGTCTGAGGAACGAATCGGATAGCCAAATTACTGTCGGGGCATGTTGAAAAGCCTGTCAGAGTGAATGGAGAGTTGTATAATCTCCAAGTCGATCAATGCTGGCCGGATGATTCGATCCACATGAACCCTCGGATGATATGCTTTGATGGACAATGGTTGAACGTACAACGAAGTAATGTCCGGCCTGGTTAGGATTCTCTCAAATGGAAAACAAGCGGATGCTGGAACGCTCGAAACATGGACCACCAACGACTCCCAACGGCGTTTATCAGAGATCGCGGACCAGGATGGATTCGGACTTGTTGAAAAGGTTCCCGAGTAGATCGCTAACACAAGTCCAGGTTAAGCTCATTTCGGGAACGTTTGTAGCTATCTTACCACATTCCTTTGGAATCCTTGGTAAAGCACCCTGCCCCGCGTGAGAAAGACGATTCGGCGTTTCGCATCCCCTATCACTATCCTCGAAAGCATTTCATTGCTTGTATCGGCGTGACGGCGTCTTAGAGACTTGATTCGCATCTGTACGAATACTTTTCGGAGTGTTGGTCGTTTCCAATTCTCGGTTTGGCAGATTCATATCTTTTTTAAGGATTAGACTCGGCGTGAGGTCTTACGATCCAAATATAGCGACTTACTTCGTTGTGCTTTCGGTACTCGATTCTCTTGACGGTAAGTCCTGAACCTTCCAGACGCCTTGCCCCTCAATGCCCCTCCATCGCTTGCTCAAGTGGGCACGCATCGCAGCAAAATTTGCGATGGGTCCAATACAAGCGAAGAAATGCAAGATGTGGCATTTTGCTCGAAGTTTGAGAGAGCAGTGTTCTATGAAGGTTGTTGGGTGAATTTCGGGAAATGACTGGAGCTGGAGCTCTTGCCTTTTCACCCAGGCACCCAGCGCTTTAAGTGCAGGTGCACTGCCCGAGCCCCAAAATTCAGAACTCTCCTAAATTCTTCTTCTTCACATCCTCCGATGGCCGATAGTACGGCACTGACATATCATTGATAGCGCTTCTACGACTTGTTTACGACGTGTACGAGTTACTACTCACGGTAAGTTGATATATCATATGATTTCTCTTGCAATGCGCCCACCAGGGACAATGAGCAGCCCGATACAAAGGAATCCCAGGACTCAGAGACTTGCTTCGTTTTCAACATCGCCCGCGAATCACTCCGGTTATTATTCCGCCTGTGAATGGAACCTGCGACGTCGTTGGATTGCGGATTTTTGGTCTTTGATTCACCACCGATCCGGTTTCTGGGTACCCCTGGTCCAACAATACAGAGTTTCTACCACCCATTGTGCTTGCACAATCTTCTTTAGGCTCTGATTATGTGCTGATTATGACTATTGTCACGTTCTGCTATTGCTTTCTTGCCCTACAAGCTCTATTTCCTTTTCCACAACACCACACTGTTGCTTTTCACCGCCTGTGCTCAGATCAACTCTTGGTCAATCTAATCGCTAACTCGCTACTGCAGTCTTCTTTTTTGTTGCTCCGCTCTGTAAAGCTTTGCAGCATCTCACTCTTCGCATTTTGAACATTTGAGTTCTTGCTTTGTTCCCATCGGTTCGTACCCCTACAGCACAGCTTCAGCGTTACCGTCGATGCCCCTTGAGATGGCCCCTTTCCTCGTCCCGACATCCTTTGTACTTGTGCTGACTCCTTTCACAAAGCCCATCATGGATATGAACTCTGGTTTCTCTGGTGTCCCCGCCAACAACGGTGCCCCTTCTGGCCCTATGGCTTTCTCCAATGGCACTCCTCCTGCCCCTGACATGGGTTCTGTTGCCCCTCCCCCCGGAGCCGGCCCTGACTCTCCTAAGACCACCCTCTGGTAAGTGACGACTTCCCTCAAGACTTGTAGTGATGCTAACGACCTGGCAGGATGGGCGAGCTTGAGCCTTGGATGGACGAGAACTTCATCAAGGGTGTCTTTTTGTCTGCGGCTCACGAAAATGTGAACGTTAAGGTCATTCGCGACAAGAACTCTGGCAACGCTGGCTACTGTTTCGTCGAGTTCCAGAGCCCCGAGTCTGCCACCAAGGCCCTTGGCATGAACGGCCAGCCCGTACCTAACAGCTCTCGCTCCTTCAAACTCAACTGGGCTTCCGGCGGTGGTCTTGTTGACCGACGGTATGTCTCAACCAAAAAGTCCCAGTATCAGCTACTAATTTGTTCAGGGATGATCGCGGCCCCGAGTACAGCATTTTCGTGGGCGACCTTGGCCCCGAGGTCAACGAGTACGTCCTCGTTTCTCTCTTCCAGGCTCGTTTCCCCTCTTGCAAGTCTGCCAAGATCATGACCGATGCTATGAGCGGTCAGAGCCGCGGCTACGGCTTCGTTCGATTCTCCGACGAGAACGACCAGCAGCGTGCTCTTGTCGAGATGCAGGGTGTTTACTGTGGTAACCGACCCATGCGCATCTCTACTGCTACTCCCAAGAACCGCGGCAACCACGGCTTTGGTGGTCAAGGACACCAACACGGCGGTCCCATGATGCCCGGTATGCCTCAGCAGCAGATGTGGAACGGCGGTGGTATGCAGGGTTTCCCTTACGGAGGTTTCAACCCTGCTACCCAGATGAACCAGTTCACCGACCCCAACAACACCACCGTCTTTGTCGGCGGTCTTTCCGGCTACGTCACCGAGGACGAGCTTCGATCATTCTTCCAGGGCTTCGGCGAGATCACCTACGTCAAGATACCACCTGGCAAGGGCTGCGGTTTCGTCCAGTTTGTCCACCGTCACGCCGCCGAGATGGCCATCAACCAGATGCAAGGCTACCCTATCGGTAACTCCCGTGTCCGTCTCAGCTGGGGCCGATCTCAGAACAACTCCGGCGTTGGCACTCCTTACCGCCCTGCCCCCCCTCCTCCTCACTACATGGGCATGCCCAGCCACGCTGGACCCGGTAACTACGGTCCTCAGCACTTTGGCGGCCCTGCTCCTGGTCCCCAGGGTCCTCCCGGTCCTCCCGGTCCCCCCGGCCCCAACGGCCCTCCTCAGGTAAGCCGCTCGCCTTCCACGAACCGTTGATGTACTGACAAATTAGGAGTATTAAACCATGCTGCACGCAGTAATTTGACCACGATAACTCGTTGACGAAGGGGCTTTTATACGAAGGATCCCCCGGCACTTTTATTTCCTTGGACTCAATTATCTTGCCTTCTCGTGGCTATCATGTCGAGCAGAATCTATCTGCTTTTCGTGGCAGTTTATGAGCGATACCCAACCTTGATAGCGATCTGGGTTATGACTTTAAGTTTTATGGCAGCTCAGGATTTCTACACGACACCACGCACACTCCATTTCCTTGGGTCTGAATCATGATTGGCGTTGGAGATCTTCGGTCCCCCGGTGGATTGTCATCAATTCAATTCATTTAAGCTACTTGCCTGTACCCTCTGTGTTTACTTTAGTCACTCACTGCTTTTTCCTTTTGCTTTTGACTGTCTTTAACTGTTGCTTTGCGTGATGTGTCACGTCTCTGCAGGAATTTGCTGCTGTTTTCTTCCGAATCGTTCCTCGTAGTCATTTCAAGCCTGTTACTTTGGCTTTGGCTTCGCGCGCATTTCGTCAGCTTTTATAGGAGGATCGGCTGCAAGGCGGCTGCAATTGGCGTCGTGGATAAGGATTGTTCGGCATGGTGGTTGGATCGTGGTTAGCGGCATACTGGTGCGTTTGGCGATCAATCTTTACAAAAAAGTGGTTAGGAAAAGAATGGTCTTGGCTATGATTGAGTGTTGTTTCTGATGAGGCGATGGGGAGTTTGGTCTGCGGATTTAGGGAGTCAGTATTATCCAGTTCAAAACAGACCGATGATTGAACAAGTATCTACACTTCCAATGACTCGTGAAGCTCGCGTGACAACAGCCGACACGTATGAATCCCCTCTTCTGACAGCTCAAAGGTACAGCAGCTAGCTCAACCCCTCCGCATTTTGGACCTCCACATAATGGAGAGCTGACGTAATTTGCTTCTCCGCGATAGCCCAGTTGGAATAGGGTTTCGAGTCTGATTGGGATGGCGATTGGGTGTAGAGCGCCGTCAAGGTATCTAGTGCTTGTTATTATGCATGCAGCATGATATCTTCATGACCTTTGAGTGGAACTTTATTTCAAAGTACTTTAAAGCTGTTCTCCGCCTCCTCTTTTTCTCGAAACCTTCGTTCCCCTCATTCAGAACTCTCAATTACACAAGATGTCGTCCACTATCGATCTAAGTGCTTTCCCCACAGAAGCTCCAGCAGCTCCTTCGGCCGAGATTCGCTACGCGGATGTAAGTTCGATGTTTCAGACTTCAGTGGTTGGTCGACTGACAGAGTTTATAGGTCGCTGTCACAGCAACTGCGAAAGAGTTCAAGGGCCTATACCGTGATGATAAACAGTACCACGAACCAGACTTTATCAATACTCTCGATCGAGCCAAAGATGCGGGTGTTAGCAAGGTTATGTTGACGGGTATGTCGCTGTCGGACGCTTCTGAAAACGAGAGCATCACCAGACTGCGTCCTGCACAGGCATACTACACCATTGGTGTGCATCCATACCATGCTTCTGAGCTGGACCAGGGTGGCAAGTCGTACCTTGCTGAGCTGGAGCAGAAAGTTAAAAATGCCTTGGCTCAAGATTCGCCGCACATTGCAGCCTTTGGAGAGCTGGGTCTTGACTATGATAAGGAGGAGCATGCGTCCAAAGACGTGCAGAAGAAAGCTTTCACAGCTCAACTGGATCTCTTTGTGAAGAACCAGTGGGATCTCCCTTTGTTTCTGCATTGTCGCAATGCCTTTGAAGATTTCGTTGAGATCATGACTCCTTATATGGAGAAGCTTCCCCGAGGTGGTTTAGTACATAGCTTTGTCGGAAGCGCATCTCAGATGGAGAAGCTTGTATCCATGGGTTTTGGAGTGAGCGTTAATGGTTTTAGTTTCCAGACTACGGAAAGTCTGGAGATGGTATCCAAGATTCCACTCGATGCGCTGCAGCTCGAGACGGATGCGCCATGGGGTGAGCTGAAGAGCACATCTGAAGTAGTTAAGCGATACTGCGCCAACGCAAGGCCTTTGCCAGCGTCGAAGAAGAGAGATAAGTGGGATGCCAAGTGTATGGTTAAAGAGAGGAATGAGAGCTGTACTATGGAGAGAGTCGCTCTGGTCGTAGCGGGGTTGAAGGGTGTTGCTGTTGACGAGGTTGCTGAGGCGGCCTGGAAGAATAGTGTGAGGATGTTTGGCCTTGGACGGCGATAAATTTATGTGTTAAGTAAATAGTATCCATTATTATATAATGAAGCGATCGAGAGTCGCCAATTCTATTAACAAATCCGACCTTCAAGTCCGTATACCCCGCCTCGCTAATCCATCGGTGGCGGATACCCTGCATGACGATAAGCACTTATGGTGTTTCAATTCGATACCCTGGACCGCCAGCTTTAAGAGCCAATGGATCTTTGATACGAGTACGATAGTGCGGAACAGCGGAATGGGGAATGCGAACATTGACCTGAAATAGCCTCAAAGTGGTTAACCTGTCTCCAGGCTCCAACGAAGCAGGGCAGCGGTCTAGGCTGCCAACAAATTCCCTGCATTTCGCAACGTTTATAAAAGAAGCACGACGCCCCAGCCTGGCAGATGGTTAGGACAAGTTTCAGAATCTCGAACTGCTTCTTCAAAGGAAAAATGACATTAAATCTGAGCTCTGTGCCAGATTATGATGACCTTCCACAGGTTGAAGGCATGCCAAAGGGGTGTGCCTGGGGTGTCTTTGACCAAGATGGTAAAAAGGACATGGTTGGAACACTGAACTTCCTGACCCCAGACGTCGTTCGCAACGCCGCTCTCGAAGTCAAAGATGGCATCTCGATATCTCTCAAGTAGGTCTTCTCGGCAAGACTTGTTTGACCACCACTGACGTTCACCAGCTGGCCCTTGAATGCAATGACCAAGCTCAACATACCAGGTCGAGCAGCACCTGAGCATAAAGTGTTGTACATCCCCGACAGCATGGCAGCACTGCCCTTTGATCAGGGAAAGTCGTGGGATGATGAAATCAGTTTCAACACCCAGTGCAGTTCTCAATGGGATAGTCTGTGCCATTTCCAGCATCAAGATTCAGGACTGGCCTACAATGGCACTGACCCAAGCAAAGAAGCGTTGTCTGTTAACTCAACCGAGTCCAACACTATGCCCACACTGGATCACTGGCATTCGCGCGGTTGTATCGCTGGCCGAGGCGTATTAATTGACTACGCCACTTATGCTGAAGAGAAAGGTATCGAGTTCCACCCTTTTGACGGGTATCGCATCACAGTTGAAGACCTCGAAGCTTGCGCAGCCCACCAAGACGTCGAGTTCCAACCTGGAGACATCCTACTCGTCCGCACGGGCGCTACCGAAGTGGTTGACAAGATGGATCCTGACGGTCTGGGTAAAATGTCAGCCATGAAGCTTAGCGGTCTTCATGGAAGTGAAGAAACAGCACGCTGGCTTTGGAACAAGCGTTTTGCTGCGGCAGCGTCGGACTCGAATGCCTTCGAAGCGTTTCCTCCCGTGAAGCCTGATGGATCGATTGGTGGGATGAAGGATCTCGGTGAGTTATAAGTGACTAGTCGAGGGTAATTGCTGACTCCGTGGTAGTGCTTCATGTCTATTGTTTGAGCTTTTTTGGTATGCCAATCGGTGAGTTGTGGGATTTGAGCAAGTTGGCTGCGTATTGTAAAGAGAAGAAGAAGTATTCGTTTATGATCACTTCGACGCCTTTGAATCAGCCTGGATTAATTGGATCACCTCCTAATGCGCTGGCTATATTCTGAGGTTGAACTTCAGTCGAGTCGCAACGGGATGGGAGGTGTTCAGTCTGTGGATTCTTGATATCACCATTGAGTAGCCTGGTGGCAGGTTAGGAACACAACAGTGACGAAAGAAGACGTAGAGTAATCAAGCCAACACCCTGTACTTAGTTATGCTCGATATGTGCTTGCGGCAGAACCGTTTTGGTCTCGATCAATGTGCTGGCCCATAGCTGTGTCCGCAAATACTCTGACCGAGACCAGTTTTTCTTTATTGTTGTCACTCAAGATAATTGAAGTCTTTATTCGTAGGATAAGGCGAAAATAATCGCATGTCCAATCTTGCTAGACGTGCGACGGGAGAGGCCCTTGGCGGACCGAGAAGTCACTGGTGTAGTAAGCCTCTGCGAATTGACTGTCACCGCGGCGATAGTGATCGAAGACAACGGACATCGTTGCGCGTATGATCGTATGAACCTATACTGAGAGATTTTATCCCACTGAGGAGTTTGATGGAGAGATATGACGCTTCAATCCTACCGAACCCAATGGATCAAACCCTGTCTGCTCGAGGCAGCCCGCTCGCTCCTTCCCGTGTAAATGGCTCGGGTTGCAGAAGCACGAATACGAGCATCTCCAAACCCGGATCTAGGTGGAAGAACTACAGTGCTTCTGCAATAATTTTAATTTCTCTCAAGCCTAACGAGCTATTGATAAAGTAGGTAAGTAATGAATGGCCCATTAGATGTGAAAAGTCAACTTCCTCAACGGTCCCTTCCGTTAGCAGACTAGGTATATGATCATTGCAAGTCAGACTCGGTTCGAGATAAACGAACCGTCATCAACAATCCGATTGGTGTATTATCACGATCCATCGATTGATGTAAAGAAGATCAGATCCTAAATAATAATTCCGGCCGTAATAAACGGGGTTTTAACGGTGAAAGGAGAGGATTAATAGTTCTCGCATTCGGATGTCAATCTCGTATTCGTACTCTGTATTGGCAGATGTGAAGTAGGAATGACTCCTTCAACCAGCTCTTGTTCGTTTTCGCAAAGCTGCCTCTTGTATCATAGCTACGATGCAAGTTTCGAAGATGGGAGGAGAATATGCAGTTAGTAATCGTTGCTATCTAAGGGGTTTGGGATATGAAAAGTCCAACTTCCCTATCTTCGAGTTTTCTATATAAACAAGCACGATCTTCTGAAAGTCAGGCCACAATGAACACTCACCAATCGCCTCCATTTCTCTATCTATCACCGCCTTCGCGCCAATAGCTTCCATTACTCTTACACCTCCCAGATCTACCATCAAGATGCCAGTTACAGAACTGATATCCTACGATGAGGCCCGAAACTCAGCCTTTGACAATGTCCTCCACGGAAAATCAAAAGAGTCAAGGGGCGGTATGCGAGCCATGATGAACAAAAACAACAAGGCGCATGCTGCTGCCGTCGATGAGTACTTTCAGTACTGGGATGGCAAAAAGGCCGAGGATGAGGTGGAAGCTGTCAGACAAGAGAGAACTGACAACTATGCCAGTTTGACAAGACAGTCAGTCACACAATATTCATTGGTAGATACATACTAACCTATTAGATACTATAACCTTGCCACAGATTTATACGAGTACGGATGGTCTCAGAGTTTTCATTTCTGTCGCTTTGCCTATGGCGAATCCTTTGACCGTGCTATCGCTCGACACGAACACTACCTCGCTCACAGCATCGGAATAAAGCCTGGTATGAAGGTCCTGGATGTTGGATGTGGTGTTGGTGGCCCAGCTCGGGAAATTGCCAAGTTCACAGGAGCACATGTTACCGGTTTGAATATCAACGAGTATCAAGTCGGACGCGCAGGTATTTATGCTGAAAAGGAAGGACTCTCTGACAGACTCAAGTTTGTTCAGGGCGATTTCATGGTTAGTTATATTGTTATCATGGTTCGATTTGGGTGCTAACGATGATAGAAAATGCCCTTTCCTGATAACTCATTCGACGCCGTCTATGCCATCGAAGCAACTGTTCATGCACCCTCTCTAGAGGGCGTCTACAGCGAGATCCGACGAGTCCTCAAACCTGGCGGTATCTTTGGGGTATACGAATGGCTTATGACAGACAAATACAACAACGATGACCTCGAGCAGCGCCGAATTCGTCTCGACATCGAGCTAGGCGACGGCATCGCGCAAATGTTCAAGATCGACCACGGCTTGTCGGCTATCAAAGCAGCCGGTTTCGAGCTGCTCCACCATGAGGACTTGGCAGCTACAGATGAGGGAGCAGCGCCGTGGTACTGGCCATTGGATAGCGACATGCGATACGCGCAGAATCTAAGCGATCTCTTGACGGTGTTTAGGATGAACAAGTGGGGGAGATTGGTGATGCATAACCTGATTGGTGTACTGGAGGCGTGTTGGATTGCGCCCAAAGGGACGAGGAAGACAGCTGATGGATTAGCTACAGCGGCAGATGCTTTGGTCGAGGGTGGAAAGCGGAAGCTGTTTACGCCTATGTATTTGATGGTTGGGAGGAAGCCTGAGGAGAGTACTTAATGTGGGAAAGGGATGAGGGATTCTGCCAGTTGGCCATTTACTAATTAATTCTAGATATATACTCAAAAATCAGGTAGAAATAATCGATTCTTAATGATATCCTTGGCTACAATTACCACTGCCGTATAAAAGGTACTGTTACGGTTAACATTTTAGCGGTAATCTCGATTATCCGTATCCGCCGGTCGAGATCCAGATCCATAGGGCTGACTCCATAATTGAGACCCGAGCTGAAAATGAGCGGGCAGCAACAATATGGCGCAGCATGTAAGCGGGGACCACAATGCAATGTACCTGAAACTATTAAACGAATCAAGCCTCTATTTCTGGTATGATGGGAGGATGTTTGTTCAGCCATGAACAGGACTAACCAATTGATTAAAATTGAAGCAAATTAAGGATGCAAGTAAGAGACAGGTCCTCTTACAAAAGCTTACCTACCTGGGTACAGAGTAACTACGTGCAGAGTACCTATTCTGTACTCTGTAGCAACTGTTGGCTTCTCTTATCGATAAGACATGGTTGACCCCTCCACTATGAACGTCGCAACCTTTACGGAGCTATAATCTTACCAAGCCTCTGTGACCGCGCGTCGAGGTCCAACTGCTAAAGATAATCTTCCTGGTGAAGCGGGGAGCATTCATCCTATGACTCTGTGAATAGAAGATATAAAGGCGCAGCAGCTTGCTCTTTTCTCTCGGATCAAGAGATTTCCGTGCTGATTGATTATTCTTTGGTCACTGCTCAATTGTACCTATGGATCGATACAGAGTACGTATCGGGGATCTGGAGGCGCAACCTAATGGAAGTCTTGGCTACTGGGTCATGGCGGGGACAGGGCTGAAGCGAGGCCATGCCATGCCATACCATTTCATTTCATCTGCCGACGGAGACAAAAGAAGAAAAAGAACATCATCTTCTTGATAGAATAGTTGATGAGTATTATACCCATTACGACATGATGTTCTGGGCACTTGAAAGCCGCATCTTGCTTGGCGAGATGATCATCAGTGACCAGCGAATGGAACAGCCCGTCTCACGTCATCATCATAGTCATGCCGTGGCGGTTTAATAAACAAAACAACCTTACCAGCCCAGCCCAGCCCAGCCCGAAAGATTCCATCACACAATCTCAATCCTAGTCCCTGCTTGTCCCAGCTCAGTGGCTGGTCTGGTTCCGTCTAGTCATCCCTGCTCGTCTCAAGCTGCCGCCTTTTTTTTTTTAATCCCGCCGGCCCCTCAGCTTTTGCGAAACCCTTTCTCCCCCTCCCTTCAAGCTCAGCTTAGCCTGGAACACGAACTTTCTATTCAATTAATCCACGCGATACGAAGGCCATTGAGGATATCAAATTGCCCAGAATATTGAACGGCAGCGACGAGTTTGCACGATTGATACGAACATCTTTTAACGCGACAAGTGGATGGTTGCGCCGACACCGACTATTGAGAAGCCTACCAATATCGTGGCTGCAAGAACTGTACCTTGCAGCTGAAACACGCAACCTGGTACTGCAAGACGCATAAAACCGAACCGCACATACCGGAAAAATGTTGAAAAAGAAGGAGACCCTTACCATTATCACGCCTATCCCAGGCTTCATCCCCAGACAACTCGCCATCGATCTCCTCCATTCTCACGGCGAGATTATCACCCTCAACCCGCTCGTCCTCAGCCACAAGCCCATCCCCGCACCCCGTAATGCCGCCGCCGACGAGTACTACAGCACCTGGTACGAGATCACAGAGCGCATCCAGTACATCCCCGGCTTGGGAAAGATAGGCTCCGGAAAGCTTACATTCAATGGATGCTTTCATGATATGCCATGGGGCATGCAGTCTCATATTTATATTCCTCTCGGTATCGACATGCGGAATAAGTACCGCATCATGGGAAACCAGCCTGGCATCGAGCCTCCGGAGCAGCCTGAACTTGGTCTTGAGCAGCTTGGTGCACCCAAGGAAGGCCTTTACCTACGCACTGATGTGGAGCTCAAGGCGAATATTACTCTGATGAGTTTTGTCAAGGCGGAGTCAAGAAAAGCTAGCGTTGATATGGTTAATCGTATGGTCAAAAAGGCTGAGCTGCTTGACGCTGGCTTGCTGAAGGCTATGTTTCAAGATGGAAAGCTAAAGACTTATAACCCCAATGATCGATCGGAGGGCAGTCAAGCAAGAGGGCAGGCTCTCCAACACCAGTCCACCGGTCTGCAAGAAACTCAATACGTTATCCCACCCATGAGCCCAGGTCCTTCGTACCAGCAGCCCTATGGATATCAGCAGCAGCAAATGCCACAGCGCTCACCAACATACCATTACGCAAACCCAGACAATGCTGGAGGCCAGTACCCTCAAAGTCCATACGGTTACCCGGCCCAAACGCCTCCGCCAGGCGCTCAATATCCTCAACATCCATCTCAAACACCCCCAATCGGCAGTCAATACCAGCAACAAGCGCCACCCATCCCTCCCAAGACCAACATCCAGAGTTTTCCCATGGAACTTCCTGGCGACTACTACCACCCGCAGCAGTCGCCTGGTCTCCAGCCTAGTCCCGGTCACCCACCCAACAACTACCGCAACTCAACAGGATCTTACGACCCGCGATGGTCGCAGTCAAGTCAATCAGCTGCCGACTCGCACCGTAACAGCGCTTATTCTCAGTCCACAGGTGGCTATCAATCGCCTGCGCTGGGACAGCAGAGTTTTGCAGCGGAGTTGCCTTCTCATAATGAGACGTCGGAGGAACATAGGCATTAACCGCGATGAACGGCATTTAATGAGATAAGATGTGGAATTTCCTTTGAGTAAAAGCGACGCCGGTCTTTTAATACTTTGGATGAGATTCTTTTAGGGAGAGGAGTGCGGCTGTTCTGGGCTGAAAATGATACACGGAACAGGCGTTTTATTTTATGCTGGGATGGATATGGATACAGATACCTTTTGTTAAACAATGCCATGCACACTTGAAGTTACCACCCTTTTCTCGCACTTGTGGAATTGCACCTCCAAAATATGTCCTTGTTCCTTCGGATGAGCTCTTCTTGTTGCCTAGTGAGTGGTCCATTGTGAGCCCACCTGACCTCAGTCCCATGAAGCTCACAGGTCGTTGCAGGCGCATTACCTGGGCCTGTACCACGGACCTTTTATCTTCTTAACCGTGGAACTGACCAAGGGTTTACAACGACGACGCACCATTTAGGTAACATCTTACAATAATCCTGACGACCAAAGACTCCCTCCTTAGTACTTGGGTTGAGCATCCAGGGGCATATTTCGGGTGTGAAGGGGAGACGAGGTGAGGATGTCTTCTCGGGGAAGGAGTTGTTGGTCGTTTCCCACCTAGGTAGGTTGAGCCCAGTCCTGCCTATGTACCTTCTCATCATGCCAGTCGCATGATTTTCAGAGCTTGACCACGCAATCTACCAACTGAAGCTCTGCAACTTCACTCTTTCATCATCATCGCCATCATCATCTCTCCAAACATCTTCACTATGCCTTCTATCATTACCAAAGCCCCTGAAACATCTCAGGGCCCAACTCCCGAACCCAAATACCCTCATTTGATAGCAGCTGGTGAACTTTCCCAGATGGCACCTCTCAATCCCAATATATCCCGTGAAGGTGGATATGAGGTATTATGTAACTACGATGCATTTGACATACCAAAGGACTATACTCCCTTCGTCCCAACGATTGCCCATTTCCCAGGTAACTTCCTCATATAAGAGCATTTCGCTGTCAAACTGACTGAGCTAGGTAAACTGGGTCGATTCAGACGGCCGAAAGTGCCTCGCCAGCTGAACCAATGCGCAAGCAGCTGGAACCGCGACTACACTCTCAAATATCCCTTTAGCCCTTTCTTCAAGACTATCAAGGCCACGAATCCTGACTTCCGGTTCGATAACATTGACATAGTTATCTACCGCTGTACTTTGGCCGATCTGTTTGAAACTGTTGTCCGAAACGACTCACTAGCCGAAAGATTCACTTTTTTCAGATTCAGACTTCTCGGAAATACGCTCTTCATTAGCGGCTCAGAACAATCATGGCATCATCAATTCTGGAATCAACCCAGTTTATACTGTGCGTTGCGGTACCTAGTTTCGACGGAACCGCAGAAATGCCTCCATCGTGCTGTGAAATATGATCTTGGTGGTCTCACATGCATTGTTGTGTCTGAATACGATGCAGTCCATTCCGACCAGTCTAGTTCACCAGTCACGGTTGAGGTGAGCCTTTCAACGCCTGATTACACACATCCGGTGTCCTATCATTGGCTTGGGAGATGTGAGTATCTTATACGAACCAACAGCGCCCAGCCCCTCTTTTCGGAAAGGATGTGGATCCGTGATACCAAATTTGAAACAACGACGAGTCTCCTTGAAGAATAGGAGAAGGAGGAGCACAATCAAAAGGGTCTTACCACAGTGGCTGGGATCCTCTGTTGGGTACGAAAAACAGTCATTGAACAATCAAGGACCAAATATTGTAGAGTTACATGGAAGGAGAAGGAAGGTTGTCCTCTCGGTATATTAGTGGCTTTCGATGACAAACCACCCCCTCAAGACTTCCCTCAGATACATAGGGAGTTCTGGGATAATCCGTTGACATCAAAATCCTGTGATCAAACGTCTTCAAAGTACCCTACAGAAGAGTAGAGCTCTGAAGATGGGGGAATTGCAACCCCAAAATCCGGAGAGTCTGGAGAGGAAGCGAACAGTGTACTTTATCCCGAAGGTTGCATTGCGCCCGTCACTAGCACTATATTGTAACTGAAAGCGAACAGCGTTAGGCACTTTACATAGCTTAGATTGTTCATGTCTCATAGAAGCTTAGGTTCTATGCATAAATCGTCTCAAATAAACCAACATCCCGTGAGATGCTAACAAACGTCGCTGCAACTCTTCCCAAGTCTACTATCCATCAATACTACGCGTTTGATTTGAAATCGGACGTCAAATAACGCAATTTATAGCAGATTAGGTGTTCAAAGAATGTATTCTTTATATCTAATTGTGCAAACCCCAAGGTTGTCATACGTTAAGGTAAATTCCATCAGGCTAGACTTTGGAGTGATTTCAACATCACATGTTCCAGTTCTGCTAAGATACTGAGCTACTAGTGGAATTTGTGAGTTGTGAAAATTAGTCTAATGATAGATCTGAAGTTTTCAAATATGCACAGATTGTCTTGACAAAATACCACTCGCGTTTCATCTGGCTGTTGAAATTTGTCATTGTCGCATGGTTTATTGAGAACGTTAAGAAAAGGGATACTAGTGGACAATGGCAGATATTATTTTGTATAAACTGAATATGCTAAGAGGTTGATCATGTATAAGTCTTGATTAGCTCCTGGTATTATGCAATCTGCTTGTGCGCACACTCGGTCTCATAATTGAGTCATGGAGGTAGTGGCCCAAATTTATTTCGATCATTAGTTTATTGGCTTGGAGCTCCTCATCTACGGATTGCCGTATCTGGTATTGATAATAGTCTGGACGGTTGTATGAGAGACACTGTTAGATTGGTGTTGTAGTCAGACCATAGGCTGTCAACCCTCTTCTTGCAATATCGTCAAGTACCGGGAACGGCTATAACAAGACCACAGATGTGCGTGAATAGATCCGAGATTTCTGATATTCATGAATCCAGTTTTATCATAGGATACCCTCAATCCAACGTTGATCTTCCGAGGTAGACTTTTGAACTATTGCCTCGTTGCACATATCCCATCTCTTATACGTCAAACCCCTGTTATCCAATGAACTCTTCTGAGACTCTCATAGGTACATCACTAACACACTTAGGGGACACCTTCAGCTAATCTGGTGCTTGATGAGGAGATATGTAGATATGTACCTACCTACCTATGCGAGAACGTTGTAAATCGATATGGTAATCTGTCACCTGACGTCAGCAGACATGTCAACCATAGGGCTGAACCGAAACAAACACTTATTTTCCTTCTTATCAAAAAGCATACCACCGCCCATTTCGAAAACCTCAATTCTTACCAAATACTACAGATAGTCATGTTGAAAACAATCAAGACTCGTACCCTCGAAGTAGGATACTATGATCATGGCCCTCCCTTAGGCTGGCCAGTTCTTCTGTACCATGGCTTCCCCTACGACATTCACGCATACGATCAAGTCGTTCCCAAGCTTGTGTCAAAAGGAGCTAGAGTCATCGTCCCTTACCTCCGTGGCTTCGGCCCAACACGTTTTCTGTCTTCGAAAACTATGAGAAGTGGTCAACAGGCAGCTCTCGGCTCAGATGTCATCGAACTCATGGATGCGTTGAATATTGAGAAAGCTATACTCGGTGGCTTTGATTGGGGAGGTGTGTCTTCATGTGTTGCATCTGCACTTTGGCCAGAGCGTGTAGTTGGACTCGTATCATATGCTTCGTATGACATTATCGATGTGTCAAGTTCTCAAATCCCTTCTGAGCCAAGTACGGAATGCACATTATGGTACCAGCACCTGTTCCAACAAGACCGGGGAGAAAAGTGTCTGGCAGAAAACAGACGAGATCTCTGTCGACTTCTCTGGGAGCAGTGGTCACCTTCCTTCTCGTTTACCGAATCCTTCTACCAGCGCACAGCAGAATCGTTTGATAATCCCGACTTTGTGGATGTTGTCATACATGCATATCGGTTCTGCTTCGGCAACGCAAATGGAGATCCAGCGCTTCAAAAGCTGGAAGATGTGTTAGCTACAAAGCCCAAGATTACTGTGCCGACGGTTGTGTTGGACGGGACGCAGGATCCGTTGAAGAAAGGTGGTACTGCTGCGCATAGACAGCATTTTGAGGGAAGTTATGAGAGGAGGGTTGCTAATGTTGGACATGCATTTCCTATGGAGGCGCCCGAAGAGTTTGCTGATGCTATTTTGACAATTCGTGGGTGGGAGAGTGGTTGATAGGTTGAGTCTGATAGAGGTAGCTTGTAAAGTCGAAGTTGAATATATGCAGACCACCAAGAGAACTCACAAGTATGGAAAGAGTTCTATTCACAAGTAATCATTCAATTCGTTGTTTGTCATTAGCAGCCGTTCCATAAGCACTGTTTGCTTGATAAGCACCAAATTTCACGATAACTTCACTTTAAAAAGCGCATTCCCGAACCAAATCTAAAGTTTTGCTGCATGATTCAGAATCACTTCATCAGGACTCAACTACTGTTAGGGTAATACAGTATGACATGAGGTTATTATAAAATCAGATGTTAAACTGATCCCATGTTCAATATGAAATGAATTTCTACGTCGTAAATCGCATTACAAAATGAGGGCAAAGCTTACCGTAGCCCAGCCAATCATGTGCTAGATTTGAGCTTTTAGAGCGCATGTGGTCAGACTGAGTTAATATCGCCGTACGAGCAATTAAAGCCAGCAGAAGCTAATAAGCAACCGCAAATGATGCTCACTCCAAGTTAACTCTGGCGCCTAAGAGGTAGACTCTTTAGATCTTCAAATGGTGGCGGCATTCCTCCTTCAAGTTCCAAACCACCATTCCCTTGCAAAGCCATCACCATCATCATTATTGAACCTCATTCTACTACGATTCAATTCCCCCGATTCAGATCTAACGCCATATTCCAATAGCGTCTGCGCCCGATCGTAACGCGCGGCGCCCGGCTGCATCGCCGAGGCCTGGAACCGGAACGAAAATGGCCGGTACTCGTCAGCTCACCCACCACCCCTCCTCAATCTACAACGTTTCTTAGACCTGCCACGGGAGCCCGCGATGCAGGTACCTCTAATCCCTGTCATACTTGGCCGAGACGTCAGCCAAGATAATCTGCCAATTCTCTTGGCAGACGTTAAGTATGCGGTATCACCAACTTTGATGTAACCAAGACAATCAATATTCGCATACAGCCAAGAGAGTAGTCGTAATAAAACTTGGATTAGGTTTACAATGGTATCTGTTCTTTGTCTTGTCTTATCTTGTCATGAATGTTTAAAAAAACACACGCTATGAATTAAACTCCTACCCGAATGAGTCCTTTCTTAACCAATCAACCAAATCTCTATAGTAAACCCTTTCCATCTCGGAAAACTTCGTCATACCAATGTGTTTCGAGCTCATCCGCTTCGTTACTTGATTTGCAAACAGTATTCCAGTCTGTCGCTCGTAGCTGCCACGCTTTCGACTCCTTGTTCTTGCCAAACAGAAGCGACGCGCTTCCCTTGTCCTTTACGCCATAGGACCACACCTCCAGATTGCCCTCGTCTGCTGCGATGCTTGCCAGCGGCGTAGTCGTGTTTGCTGTCATGTGCGCCTCCAAAAGGTTGCGCAGGTGGGGAAAGTACCACGTCTTATCCCACCATGTTGTTCTTCGGCTCTTGAGCCCATCTCTCCATGCGTTGTGGTGGATCGCGACGGGGACAGATGTTGTCCAGAAGTCGACATAGAGTGAGACGTCACCCCATGAGCCGGTTCGTTTGCTGCCGTCATCCAATTGAGCCAATGGAGCTTCCGCGACGGAAATGTCGTTGGGGACACCGCCGATGCGCGGGGGCGAGACACCTGCTTTGCTCGAGTGTTCGGCGATGGAGGAAGGGTCGTCGAGGGACACGAAATATCCGCCAGTTTCAGAATAGCAAGTCGGGTAGAAAAGTTCTTGCGCGTAGTCGAGACCGACGTGGTATTCGAATTCGTCCCTTGCCGACATGGCTGCCTCCTTGCCGGGGTTGTCGTGAGCAAAGTCGTCTTCGTGGACGTGTTGACGCCAAAGTTCCTGTTCGCCAAAAACCTCTGCGAAAATACCCTGATCACCAGCAAGATCCTCGTTGGACCTCACCTCGACAAGGTCTTGGTCCATGCGATCTTTGACGCGTTGGAAGTATCGTCGCATATCGCCTGCAGGGCCCATGAAGCTTCCACTGTTGACATACTTGGGTCGCACATATTTGTATCGTCCCACAGTGTAGTCGGTCAAGAAGCCAAAAACATTCTCGGGAAGTGTACTGTCGGGAACGTCGTGGCAGTAGAGATTCGAAATCTTGTCGCGTGGGGCAATGCAGCCTTTTTGCGCAGCAGCAATGATGGTCTGCTGCATGAGGTCCTTGTCAAAGAAGCCATACTCCTCAGCAATTCGCTTGTTCGCTCGCTCGTTGCTACTGTAATATCGGTTCAGCAAGACGCTGGGTGGTAGTTGGAGCCAAATATCGTGGGCGTCGAGCATCAGCACCAGGTCGTCCTCTCCTAGCTTCTCATCCTCCGAGACTTCATCGCCAGTCACCCATTGTAGGTAGTTCAGTGTACCAGTAATCTTTCCCAGTTGTGAAGGTCCAATGCCGTCAGCGTCGGTGTGGAAGTCGTTCTTCCAATTCACGATAACAGGAGCTGGGTAACCCAATGCAACTGCACTGCTAATAACTTTGCATAGATCGGGACTCGAGTTGTCGACGGGTAGTACGATAACAAATTTTCGGTCTCCTGAGGCGATCTTGGCGGGTGTGATTCGGGTATCTTCTAATATCGGTCCAGATGGTCGCCAAATACTATCATTAACGATCTGGTCGCGAGGTCAGCGTTGGAACTGGTAAGATCAAGCTCAAGAGGAGAGTGCATACTAAGCGGTAGAGTAAGAATATAGCAACGAAAAACGCAAACAATAAAGTGAATCCCTTCTTAATCCATCGCCAATTTGACCCATTCACAAGGAACCTTTGACGAGGACGCCCAGCGCCAGGTAGGGCAATGTGTGAAGGCATGTGTCATGGGCAGAAGGAGAGGCAAGGTATGCAAGAGAAAGCAAAAAGACAATCGAGTCTTTTTGCTAGATACAGTAGGCAAAGAATTGATCGAGAATAATTAGATTCAAGGTGCAAGGGAGGAACGAGGGGAGTACAGTAGGTAAAGACAAAAAGTGGCGCCTTCCAAGCAGTATACAGATGCAATGATAGGTAAGAAAACAGGATTATTGTATAAACGAGGAAGCCAAGGAAGGAGTGGAGGAGGAGAAAGAAAAGCGACGATCAAGGAGCGAAGGATTGTTACAGAAAAGAAGAGAGTGACGAGAATTGGCTTGACAGCCAAAGTGGACAAGACAAGGCAGACAGGAGGTAAGTTGACAGGGTAGGTACGGTACATCGGCAGATTCCCACTCTAAACCCTGCCAGGCGTAGATTGAATACGGGTCCCTAATCTTATCGAGGCGCCAGATGTATCTTTCTAGCATGTTTTCCCCCTAAAAGGTACTTGCCTCTCAGCTCGACGATTTTGGGAAATATAACGCGTGTTGATCAACCCCTGCGCCCCCCAAAGCTGGTAGCCACAGGGGATGAGCGCGGCATGCTTTGGGGCTCAGGAGCTAATTCCAGACTGATCATCTCGAGTCTGGAGCCATTCATTGGTCAGTTCGGTCCTCTAGGGCTGTGACGTGGATGCGTAGCCGAAGTTAGCCCTGGGCTAAATGTTCCCCTCAGGCGGAGGAGGGTGCAGTACCAAGGATTGAAATATGCTCAAGGGACTTCTCAAAGTGGGAATAGCCGAAAATGAAGTAATTGTTTGATTATACTTTGTACTACTCGAGTAAGTAGTTTCTGTAAATTCCAGATTTGAAGTTTGGAGGCAAGGCATGCATCCTGTAGGTACTTAGGGATGTTGAGTACCTACGCTACTACGGTAATATGTAAACGCTGTAAAAGGTGAATCACAGCGCCCAGTCAGCCCCAAAAAGTTGTCACAGAATGCCCGGAGCCCCAGGCCCTTGACCCCCTCTTCTAACAAGGTCAACCTACCACGATGAAACATAGGTTGTTAGGTTAGTACTACTTATGGAGCACGAGCCTGTTACTACCTAATAAGTGCAAGTCTGAGCGTTACCATCACCGACATTTAGGAGATTTCTTCTATCGATAAGTAACGAATAAGGGGAACAAAATACAGTACCCTTCATTAGTATTGATTGTACTTAGTTTTAGTGCTTATACGTAAACTAACGTTAGTATTAACCTTGTACCTCTTTAGTTTCAATCATCCACCTAGATATCCGGTACATTCCTTTTTTTTTCTTTTTCTTTTTTTCTGTAGCCTTGTGATACCGACCTACGTGTAACCTTGCATGCATGCATGACAAGTAACCCCTCTGAGAAAAACACAGCCCATCCGTCAGCCATGTT
Organism: Fusarium chlamydosporum; assembly: GCA_014898915.1. Lineage (NCBI taxonomy): Eukaryota > Fungi > Ascomycota > Sordariomycetes > Hypocreales > Nectriaceae > Fusarium > Fusarium chlamydosporum. The sequence goes on from JAAVUD010000119.1 coordinate 191,419, forward strand.
TTATTCTTCATTTTAGTCTAGAACCTGCAGCCTGCAGTAAGTACAGTAGTACTCCGTACCTCATACATACAACAACCCGGAAAACATCCAATGGAAAAAAGCCGACGGAACCGCAAAATAGCTGACTGGCCAGAAAAATGAACCCAACAGCGTCTATCAATTCCAAAATGGCACAAAATCCTACATGGGACACGGGAGCCCTGTTACACGTAGACGAAGTCGCAATGCTTGATTTCTTGTCTCCCTTCCCTTCTAAGTAAATTGTAACACTGGGGGCGGTGCAGGAGGAGGGGGAATTACGAATATTATTTAGTTACAGCAATGTTTGAGCTTGACTGACTCGACCAAACAAGGCAAGTTGTCACTGCAATCCTTCAATGCAATGCGACGCAACGCTAGGCGCATCGCATTCGTGCAGATCAACAGGAGAACTGGAGAAGGGAAGAAAGCAATGACGACAGTTTTTTAGTTTTTTTTTTGAACCAGGGATTAGCCCGACAGCAAGACTGACAGTGACAGTTTGACGGTCAGACAGTGGACAAATGAGTAATACCCAGCACCTTAAACAAAACACCGAACCCTACATCTGCAATTTTCGGGTTTTTAGTTCGCTGTATTCCCAACAAAAAAAACGGCCGTAATCGGGCGTTTCCCCTTTGGAGGGCCGAACTTCCATTGTCTTGTATTCTTGTCTTGTATTGTCATGCATGTCGCATGTCTCTGAACTAAAACCGTCACCGGCCGGCTTACTGTGGGGTTGGTGCGTCTGGGGCTGAGTCCGGGATAATATTATCTCTCAGCCGCAGCCGGGCAACGAGAGATCAACAACGATGGATCATGTGGTTTTCTATTCCTCTTGTTGGCCATACTGACCGCTTGCTTGTGTTTTTCAAGCGTGTGTGTGTGCTCAATCGTCGTTCCGATTAACCGGATTCCTGATCCGTCTCGCTTATACGGAATGTATAGACGCGGCACATAAACTACAAATGCTTGATTTTGAACCCTGACGGTATACCTTGTTGCTGAATACGTAAATGACATACATACAAATACGTGAGCCTGCCCACCAATCCTATCCGTTCAATAAACGCTGCATCATAAAGACAATCGGTCACATGCACGGATGCCAGCTGTATAGTCGTACTCTTTAGGCAATAACCGAAGTTCGACAACATGAGAACACGCCATCTGATCTTCAGCCTTCTGGAAGTTTGGGGGCCAGAGTCTGGATTTGTATCCCTTTGCTTCTTTCTTGTTATCTGTCGTCGACATTGTCGTCACTCAGTTCTGGGGTTTCTTCGTCATGGGTCGTACTCCTCCTCTAAGCCTTTTTCGTTCTCGGCTGGGGAGCTCTTAAGCTTGGTTGCTTTCGTGGCATTGTTTAATTCTATGGGTCGGTCCACAGGGGTCCTGCCAGGACTGCCCATCATACACCAGTTCTGGTAAGCTCTGCGAAACACTATCGGGATTGCTCATCTCGATCAACTCCTCTCTTCATGAGAATTTCCTGGATGTAATTATCAGATCTAATATTTCAAAGATAGACGTGCTACTGCATGCACGTAGTCTTCGATATGAAGTCTTGACTACCAAGTTCAAGGCACAATTACATGTTGGCTGCTGACAGACTTAGCCTTCCCTAATGATTTGGAATACTTGGAAATGTAACCACGCAGTTACCAGATGTCTGAAACCGCTTCTCGCATTCGGTTATGCGAGGACGTATACCAATCAAATCGACTCTAGTTGAAGTAAGCCGTGGTTGAGTAGCGGCGGGTAAGTTATGTATCAGCGGTAGTGTGGGTAGCATTCCCTTCTTTGATAATGAGCTTGAATGTTGATTTTCAGATAGGCATTACTTATGCCTTTGGATGTAAGGCACCTATGCAGGTTTCGTCGTTGTCAACGATATCTTGGAATTAACGAGAAGAACATATACAGTACCCAATGATATCATACTCGAAAGCCCAACGGTAACACTACCTACTTTCCCTTAGATCAGTAAGACAAGTTAACAGTATTCGAGATCCTGAAGAGCTTTACACATATCATTTCATCATACAGCTATTAGGACTTTCTAGCAAGATACCCTCACGTACATGCCTTTTGTACTCCTTAGCCCCAAGGGGACCGAGCCTGTGTTCCATTGCCTCATGAACGTCCCTGTTGCCCAAGTCCATGTTCCAAGCTAGCAGAACACATACCTATTCGAACAAAAGACGAAAGAAGTCAGCAATGTTATGCCATATAGCCCTGATGAGTAGGCTTTTCTTCCTTTGTGCACCAGCTTAGGTCTCGTCAGCACCCCACTGCAGCATGTAATTGCCAACTCCAGTCCTAAGATCTTCATGCTCCTTCAAAACATGCTGCATTCGCTCCCTCATCACATCTTCCCCAGCCTTCATCTTGATCAACTTGCACAGAGTCTTCCACATAGGCTCATCATCTTGCAACGTGTAGATATCCAGGACTACATCTTCGAACTCCTGCGTATCTTCGTAGCTTGAGCCCTCCCAGGATGTAAGCCAGCGTTCTTTTGCAGCTACGTAGAAGCGGTCTCGAGCGAGGAGTTGGAGAGCGGGGACGCTGTATGTCACAGCTAGTTGGTATAGAGCTAGTGATATCGTCATCTCGAGTGGGAGAGAGGTTTCGGATGAGGCTTCAATCGGGGGTAGAGATTCGGAGTCGGTGGTGTCATCTGATGGCTCTGCAGTCGAGTTCAACCTATTTGATCGTCTGACGGGGCGCTTAGGCGTGTCGACATCCATCTCTTCAGTTGACACTTCGATAGTGGAAATAGCAATAGGGCATCGTGGGTAGTTGCCCAACATCGCTTTGATCTCTTCAGTGTTGGAACTGGCGGTATTCGCTTCGTTGTCGAGCGTGTATGTCCCTGTGTAAAGAAACTCCAGAAAGCGCTGAAATATATCAGGGTCGACTCCCTTGAGCTCCACGCTCCTGACAGTACGCTTCTGTTGCCAATTCAGCCATAAGATCTTGTAGCAGTGCGAAATGCACCTACCTTGGGCGGAGTAGTAAATGCCTGCTCAAACCACAAAGACTGGGCGCATACCACCGCACGATGTGTTTTGAACTCTCGATTGCCACAAACGATAGTCACATCTGAGTATTTTCCATCGCGAAGCAGGGCATGGAATGAAGCGATAGTTGAAGAGACGCAGATATCATCCACGGAATGATCCTCCTCGTCACCCGGGTCTTTGGAACCATTCATGGCGGATGGATAAGATACGTAGGTGATATTAAAACGTGAGTTAGCGATGGGAAATTAATGTTTGTACTGTTGTCATTTGCTTGTTGAGAAAGTATTTCTTCAGGTGGGAATGGGAGGAAATGGATGAGCGCTACCGTCTCTGTCGGGTGACGTATTGAAGGAAGCAATACTGAAGGAAGTTGCAGTTGTCAGGCAGCTGCCCGCTGGTTTGTTCGGTCTACTCTGCTTGGTTTCGGGATTTGTGAAAGTGAAAGAGCTTGCGGTGCTTGTCAATGCCGCTGCAAATAGTGGCGATGAGATGCATGCTTCCGCTGCCACTGGCCGTGCACTGCAACAAACGGCACGCAATCAATCCGTTGCATAGAGTAGTGGCAGGCTTTCGTTTTGTCGGATACTGGGAGGATGCTCTCTGAGTAGCTTGCCAGATCCCACCACCGTGTTTGTTCATGGAGGCGGTAGTACGGGTATGTTGGCGCTGTCACTGCTCCGCGAAAGCCGAAGCAGTGCGTCACGGTTGAGGACCACATCACAATCAACATAGCACATTCTTCACCTGAATACTTCCGGCTGGTTCTAGTCATAATATCAGCCAGCATCTCAAGGCAACGAGTGTTGGGATTAAAGCCTTGAGCGTACACGATATGCAAGTTGCCAGCACTGGGCCATATGTGCACGCCATCTGTCTTCTACAGTCATCAATTATACACTGCTATTTAGTCGGAAAGAATATTCCTTGTCTTGCATATGTCGGGACCCCCTCCCGATCCAGATCCTCATCATCAACAGCATCAGTCGTCCACTTCTCAGGCCATAGTTTCCGCATCCACTCGACCGAACCATTGAGCCACCTCTCCCACAAGCTCTCTATCTCATTACCCCAATGCCAAACTGATCCGAGTCCGACCGCAGAAAGAACAAGCGCTGCGAAACATGGAGCCAGGACTGCGGCTTCTGGCCATCGAGTGACGATGAAGTACAGTGCCGTACCTGCTGCACCAGCCCAAATGCCGAAAAAGACAAGAAACCCAGATACCAAATAAGCCGTGACAAATATTATACTCAATGTGACAACAGTAAGAAAGAAGAAAAGAAACTTGCCGATCGCGCGATTGCTGATGGAGTCGAGACGGAGGGACGCAGAGCGGGACTTGGGTGTAAAGCGGTTGAGTATAGTTACGCGGCCCTGTTTAATACAGTATTTGACTGTCGGCGATCGCAAGAAAGCGCGTACTGTATATGTGACCGTAAATACAACGCCCAGCGACAGACCCCAGGTCCACATCTTGGGCGGTGCATCGTTTAGTTCTGCGACTTGCATAGAGAAGACGGCCGTGATGAACGATAGAGGTACAAAGAAGAATGCCAGTTCAGTGAGTTTGTTGATGCCAGAAGTCTGGTCAATGACAAGGGCCGATTGAGTGATGCCAGTTGAAGCAAGAAGGAAGTTCAGTGTTTGTTCGGAGCGCAATCGAAGAGATTCTAGGTCTTCTTGGAGTTCAACCATCTCTTGCTCCAGCTCTTCGGACAAATTTAATATCCGTCTTGAATTCCTTGCGTGGCCAATCCACTCGCTCAGCTCCTGTAGAGTCGATCGGACCCAAGCCATATTTTGTCGTGTAACGGTACCAGCATCATCAAGCAGATGAAGATGTAGATCCGCGCCGAGGTCCGAATCGATGTGGTCCTGCATAATACGGACTTCGGCAAGGAGTTGCCACAAGTCGTCAAAGAACAAGCGCGCGAGAAGAGAAGGAATAGTGGAATCGTTCTGGTGTAGCTCGGTAGGACGGATATTAGATATGTATCGGGACATGAGATCCATGGTGGACAGAGTGTATTTCCGAGCAAAGTCGCGGTCACGTACGTAGGATTGACGAGACTCGTATAGGCTTTGGAGTTTGTTGTGAAGCTCCTCGTCGTACTCTGAATCGCTGGAATCGCGGAAGTCGGTATCGTTGTCCTCTTTGCTCACACCCGCAGTGGTTATTTCTTCTCCGGTCTTGCCTTTCTCCTGTTGGAGACGGTACTTTCTCAGTCTTTTCTCCTCTTTCTTTTTCTGCCTCTTTGTGAGGATCGGTGGAGGCGGATCAAGATACGTCTCGCCAGGGTCGGCAGTCCGCCATAGCTCATCCTCCGTGTATGATTCAAACTCCATGGCTCGAGGCATGAATGTCAGAGACGGCTTCATCTCTTTTGTCTTGTCGTTTTGCATAGATCTGGGTGGATCAAAGACTAGAATGACTAGTTGCGGCAATGTTAGCTCAAGATCCACAGTCTGGCCTCGGTGTCAAAAGTATAGCTTCATAGACGGTGTGACAGTGTTTTACGCCATGTGTATTCAGCGTGAGGCTGTTCTGCAATGCACTTACTCGTTTTCTTTCCCTCTTGGTCAACATTTGTCCAATATCCCATTCCCTCGGGTGCCATGACTCTCAAGTCTCTGTTCTTCCAATATTCCGGGTTCTGGCGGAGTATTGGAAAGAAAGTGCTGTAGGGGCGATAAACGTTGGATATTTTGATCCTATTCGACGTGCCTTCAATCCTGATTTCGGATTTCGGTGGTTCTGGTACGGGAAACATGTTTTTATCCTTTTTCTTTGACCTCTTTTTATCCTCTTTCTCCTTCCTCTCTTGGATCTTTTGTTCTGCGCGCTTCTTCCTCTTTTCAGTCAACAGCAGACCCGACTTATCGAGAACAACATCACGCTCCATAGTCCAACGCCCATCAGAGATACGTCCTGCGATCTCGTCTTCGTGGAATCCTGGCCGTCCGAGGTAATGGAGCGCACCAAGTCGACCCCAACGAAGATGAGCCCAGTTTCGTGACTTTGTCCGACGTGGCAAGTTCCATTCCGTGCGTTGGCCGATTCCAGGTATAGGGCGATGTCGAAAGTGTGTTTCTCTCTCATTCCAGTTCATCCACACGGCGTTCTTCAGCTTTAATCCACTGTCGCTCGCAGAGTATCCCGAGGCGACGAGATGTTCGTACCAGAATTCAGGATCTATCGAGTAAAGCTGGCCCAGTGCGCCCATGACGAATCGACTTAGATCGCTGACCATGATTACCCGCACCTGAGAACTTTCTGGTCGGTTGTTGATCGTAGATGCAAGATCCTTTTTCGTGTTAATAACTTTGCTTCGTTCCACTTCCTCGTTAGCGAGGTAGTCTATGACTGAAACAGTGACCGACTCGAGACCCTCGAATCGCTCTCGCCGAGTAACATTGAGCCATCGTGGATCCCATCGGGCCCGGTTGTCCAGTTCATTCATATACAACTCAGAAACCGTCTCAATCCAAAGCTTTGGGTCAGAGAACTCCTCTTCATCAACATTCTCGTCGTTGCTTATTCGTATACCACCAGCAAAAGTGTCCATATCACGTCTATTTCTCCCGAAAGAGAGTGGATGCGGTATATGGCGTGGTCGCTCGGCACCGCCAGTCTCTTTGTCCAGGCTCAGAGAGATGCGCGATGCTTTGCGGTCCTCCAGCGAGTTGCGTGGGACAGAGTAATTGGGCTTCCATCGTTGGGATGGGGGCGAGTCGAGATCATAGCCGCTGAGCCGTTCCTCATCCGCGAGGTCGCGACGCTTTCTGTTAAACATGGCAACGTGAGGGGCACGTTTAACGACGCATCGTGGTGTTGTCTAGATCAAGCTCAGCCTTATCGGGCGGTATGCGATATTAGGCTGGTTAAACCCCTGATCGATACTATTCTAGCCCGATAGGGACTGTACCCCTGTATCGTTGGAAATGAGTAGCGATGCATCTTAACACCGAGACAAGAGTATGTTTCAAGCATTCTGGTGATGGATTTTGTGATGTGCTAAAAGTCGGTATCAAGATTTTCGGCTTCTATTCAAAAGAAGTTAAGATCCATTGGAATTGAGGCGGAAGGAAAATGAGGAACGGGAAACAGTGGAGATCCCGCTGTAGCTACAGGTACCAGTCAGTGCCTGAAGATCACCATTACCCTCAGTATGACGTTCTCGTACTCCAACCCGCAGTGACAGCGAGGCTTTTCACATAGAGGTATTAAGGTTACAGGAGAATATTATATGTATTATACAAGAAAATATCGTAATCGTGGCAGCAGCACCTGTGAAGACCTATTGGGCTTCATGAGGAACCAATGTCTCAGATGAGTCCTTCCGACAGTCGCTAGCCTGGAGGGATTCACCAACCTCAATTGCCAGCGACTCCAAGGTGATAGCTAATGCTTGCCTGTCCTTTTTCTCTTGCCTGCGACGGCAAAAGCACGCCATAAAGCAGCATGTCAATACCGACGTGACTATGAGTGGTACCCCAATCATCATGAAGTACATATAGCTTTCCATAGCGTCCAATCTCTTTTCCAGAAATGGCGACATGTCGGGCTTTTGGGGTTGTCGTAAATACACTGCTCATCATTAGTCAGCTTGGACGACTCTGAATAGCTACAGAGGCGACGCAACTCGTTGGCGCGTTAATTAAGAATTATTTCGTGAATGTCGTGAATGAGACCGTGGTAAATAAAAACGTCGTCAGTGAGACGCGATGTCGGATGAGGTTATCGTTGTGAGGGTTGACGTGAGATTCGCCGTCTCAGAGGCTCGGGGCATTATGACTATTTGTCGCCAATCTGTGAGAGCCTTGTCTCATAAATGAAGGTGATATCCTGGGGCTGTGTCGATTGTTCCAGGTTGAATACCCCAGAACCAACACTTTTGGACCCAGTACTCCGTAAAGCGGCGCATGTTGGCATTTGAGCCTTGCGGGCGCGTGGCTATGGTTTCGTGACGGGATCACGACCAGGGTTGAATTGATTCGAGAATTGGGTATGGCAGGTTTCACTTGGTGACATCCTTCTTCTTCCGACATCGAAGACATAACCAGGCGCAGGTTATGAGTAGAACTATCACTATAATGGGTATCTTGACTAGGAAGAACCATAGTGTAGAGATGCCGATAGACCGCCGGTTCCGGCGGGACCGTTTTGCTGAGAGCTCATTTCCAAGGCTGACTTTCTCTGGATCCAGTAATGGTACTATTTCGCCGCTGGTCAGTATGCGTATATAAGTCATGTATTATTGGAATTGTACTTACGACCGAGCTTTTTATCTGCTGTGGTGATGGCAACATCCTCAATTTCTTTCACAGCTGCTATGAGCGTGAGCGGTGTGGAGAGTGAAGACATGACTGATTTGAGGTCGACGTGTTGTCGTTTTGCGGTCGCATGAACTGAAAAGCTGGGGAAGATGTCGTCCTTATAAATCGAGCCCCCCAGATAAATTTTCATCAGGGTGTCCCGGACCTTTATGCGCCTTGCTTCAATGGATATTAAGGTTGCTTCTGAGTGGTTTCAGCATTGACTACGGTCAACGTGCACAACTGACAGGTGCGCTGAGTCGAGCCCTGCAGAGCCAGCCAGCAAACAACTGACGTGTCTGCGGGTCAGCAGGAAAGCTCGGCACCTTAAGTTGGGACGGTGAGAAAATAAAGATAGATAAGGAAGCGGTCTAAACTTCAATAAGCTGATTTTTTGTTTTCGTCGCTTATGTTCTCGGACGCCGAGACTTTAATACCCTCAATGTCAATTCTTACTCAAGTCGGCCACGGTTGTCCAAATAAGCTAGTGGAGATGGTGAGAAAGCCAAGCCGCCAGCAGGAGTTCGTCGTCAGAGACACACATGAATGCGGCTTTGAACGAGGTCTCAGAATGATTTGGGCTTGTCAAAAGAAGTTTCTTGCTTATCTAGTGTCTGTAGTGATGATAAATCGCTTCTGCGATCAATCCCCGCTATTTGACGCGGGACAGCATGGCATAGTAACAGGGTGGTGGTGTTGCTTGTGCCGTTCGTTACGCGACCACGTTCGCGTAAAGGCATTCTCAATTCTTGCAAGACCGTAGCCCCGGCTACCTTGCTTAACGTTAGTGACAGATAAGAATTGAAGATGACTGTGTGATAGGCATGGTACATCACACCCCCAAATCATGTGTCTTGTTGTAAGAATCTTACAGGTTGTAGCTGAGGACATGTGTAGCTTTTGCTTCGTCTATTGGTCATCACCTAGACAAAGTTACGGAAATGGCTTCACGGACAGGAATGGGTGAGCATGACTCAGAAAGTTGAGAATACGATCGAAAATCAGTATATATACTGATCTTTGATCAGAATCCTCAACAAAATCACTATCGGCTCAATGGTCTAGTCGTATGATTCCTGCTTTGGGTTATCTTAAATGCAGGAGGTCCCGGGTTCAAATCCCGGTTGAGCCCTTTCTTTTGCATTATTTTTGCATGAATTCTCGTGTCGTATGTAGTTGCGCGATTCCTTGGTGTTGTGTTCGTGCCGGCTTTGAGCATGAGCCACTCTCTGTCCTGTTTCTGTTTTCAACATCTATTATTAGGTAGTTGATGCAGGGCTTAGATTTGCCATCTAATCTCTCCGATCGCGTGTTATCAAATTTACATTGAATGTCGATGCGCGTCTTGCAATGTGAATATTGATGTAAGTGTGCGGAATGAGAGATTATGAAAGGGACACAATCTCCTCGTATGTTTAGCTTTCCTTTATTTTTTTATTTTTTATTTTTGTATTTCTCTACTTTATAGTAATCAACTAATACGCATGTTCGTTCGATGCACTACCATCACCCAGGTTAGTGTCATGTTGTTTTGCGAAATGAGGATAGGTAATTCATAACCGACATCAATTGAACAGCAATATAATGGGAGGCTAAGTCTCCATCAATAACATAGAAATCGTATTACACTAAAGCTTAATAAAGTTCATTTACTATTGAGCTATAACTCAATTAAATCCGACAACTCGACGTTGTGTCAAGAGTATAGGGTAGCATCATTGCGATCTATTTGTTCAGCGACTAATCCCAGGACACATTTGTCACGGCAACTGCAGGCTATCATAACTTAACTGACATTACTCATAACAAAATACTCACAAGAAGATCCTCTTCTATCCCCATAATACTTACCGTGCATCAATTACTCAACAAAATACTCAGATGAATGAAAGACATTCCACACTCCACCGTCGGAACAACTACGCCGCCGCCATTTCAATCTCCCTTCCCTTGACACTCCTCCACTCAACCAACAACGCACCAATGATCGTCGCCGACGCTGTCCCGGCACCAACGTAGAAACTCGTTGTCAACGCATCATTGTACGCCTGAATTACTCCGTCCAGCCACTCTTCCCGGATGACGCTGCGAATATTTGTCGCGCCAGTTGCAATGACAAAGTAGGGATCCAAACCGGGCACATGCTCGTGAATCTTGTTGATGAGCGTGTTTGTAAACACGGTGTTCCCTGCTGTGACACAGAGCGCGCCGCCAAGCGTCTGCGAAAAGACGATGAGGGCTGTAGCTGTAGGAACGTCGATCATTTCACACACGACTTGCACGGCGATGAGGGACTGTTGCAGACCGATGCCTACGCCAATGCCGGCGATGAGCTGGTAGCCTACCCATTTGGCAGTTGACGTGTCTACTTCAAAGGTGGTGATGATACCGAAGCCTATGGCCATGAGGACTGAGCCAGCGATCATGAAGGGTGTGTAGTAACCCCAGGCACTGACTGCCGCACCAGCTGCCATGGCGCAAGTGACAATTGCGAGGAGCATGGGAAGGTTTCTCACACCAGACATGATGGGGGACTGTCCCTGCACCGCCTGGAACCAGATGGGTAGGAAGTACATGGCCGTGAGGAAGCATGCGCCCGTGTTGAAAGAGAACCAGGCACCGGCCCAGACGCTACGCATCTTAAAGATACGTGGGGGCACTGTGGCATTCTCGTCCATCTTGTATTGCATAAAGACAAATAAGATGAGAAGGAAGGCTGCCAGCATGAACAGCGATGTGATGGTAGAGTCATCCCAGTCATAGTCGACGCCACCCCATTGTAGAGCCAGCAGAAGACATACAATAGCGGGCATGAAGATAGCAGTCCCGATAGGATCGAGTTGCCAGAAGCGCACCCGCCATGTCGCGGGCTCAATGTCTCGCACAGGTTCGGGGAAGAAGAAAAGAATGACAACGACAGTGATAGCACCGATAGGAAGGTTGATGTAGAAACACCAACGCCATGATACCTTGTCTGTGAAGAGACCGCCCAGCAAAGGACCAGCGACGGAAGAGATACCCCACATACCACTGACAAGACCAGTATAGACAGGTCGCTTATGCAGAGGCACCGAGAAGGCAAGGATAGTGAGTGCGCCGGCAAAAATGCCAGAACCGCCAACGCCAGCAATAGCCCGTCCCACGATGAGCGCCACACTGTTAGGAGCGACACCGCAAATGAGACTACCCACCTCAAAGATGAGGATGGCTGCTAAGAACGTCCACTTGATGCTGCCATAGGTATACAACTTACCAAAGAACAGCTGCAATGCGGCCGTGGTAAGCATGTATGCCGACCCGTACCACCCGACGTCATTCAGACTTTGGAAAGCGTCCGTGATTCTTGGAATTGCCGTTGCAATAATGGAGTTATCTGCAACGCATGAGCAGAGTTCAGCAACTATAGCGATCTACTCACCAAGTGCCATGACAAAGACAGCCAAGCAGAGAGCAAGAGTGATTAGAGCAAGTTTCACTCCAGTAGGATACTCTTGTTGAGGTTCCGAGTGTTCCCCTCCACTCGTAGGAGGGGATGATTGCAGTTTCTCAGTACTCTCTGTAGGTGCAGCAGATCGAGGACGGATCTCGTTATACCGGACTGAGCCCATCACAGGATGAGGATAATCCTTGCCGTGATGCTCAGGCATGCTGTAATCTGCAGGAAGAGAGCGGACACTAAAATTGCTTGGCGCGATTGATGATGGCCGGCTTACACCATTGGCGTCCTTGGAGTTGCTGGAACCTGAAGCACCAGGATGTGTTGTAAGCCACTCGTCAGCATCTCGAGCAAGCTTGGCTGTTTCCGAGTCAAAGTTGAAGTAGCGAGATGATTCTCTCAAAGACGAGTAGAGAGTTTCTTTTGGTAGACGGACACTCAGGTGCGAACGACTGGTCGCAGCCATCGAGTAGTCTGGGGCGGACATGATAGAAGCCATCTTGAGTGCCTTGCGTATGAAGTCTGTGCTATGTCGGATCTTGATGCGAGAGAAGGTGAGAGTCCCAACCGCGAACACATTCGGACGGGGAGACATGCTTTTAAGCTTCGTTTCCTACTCACTTCTACACCAACAGCCTGCAGCGCAATGTGACACGACGGAATCTTTTCAGGAAGTTCATGCTGAGTCGATGATGAGCTTATCGTCTCACAACGGGGGCGAGAGCCAATTCCACACCAAGAAGAAGATGTTCTCATAAGATCTTCACCTGCAGTTGTGGCCTTCCTTGCCGAGCACGAGATGTGGCATCCCGCAGATAGCGCCTGGGGATTCGATGACTTCAGCGGCATTGACCAGAGAGAAGACGTACTATGATAAGATCGTGTAGCCCATCGTCTCCTCCCGGCCAGGAATCGCGGCCATAGCGGAGACCGGGTGCCGTCGGGCTTGGGAATGCTTCGGACGTCCTTATAAGCCTCAGATGACTGCCGCTGTTTCCGTTTCTTCAGCCGCTTCCGCCAAATAAGCTCGTAAGCCAGCCATTGGGATTTTTGAATGAAGGGCTGTTGGCCAGTCATCGCTGAGTGACAGACTCTGTCGCAGATGACAACATCGCAGTGTCTGAGAAGCAGACACACTGATTGCTAGACAACAGTCAGATCTTCGCCTTCAACGATTTCGCAACAGCTCAAACCCATACATAGGACCGCATAGATTGCCGATCGTATCTACATCAGCAGCCTATCTCGCTATCGGTAGGGCGCAACGTGGCTTGAAGATGGGAAGTTGTGTCACTCAACCAAGCCAAATCAGAATGTTTAGAAGGGAACTGCAATGGGCAAACAGTCCCTACTTCTGATGTTTCGCAGCATGACGGACTTTAAAGCAAACCCGAGACCGAAGATCTATACCTTTGAAAAGCATAATTTGGTTGATGAAATCACTATCGGAAAACGGAGGCTGCGTTGCCGGCCCATTGATCTTTCTGCTGGTGAGTCAAAATGACGAGACAAGGTGTTACAATCGTCGCACAAGATGATCAGAATTGTTAGGCTGCTCTCGTCTTGGACTGGTATTGTGGCCAATAAAGAAATCATCGAACGGAAGCGCGGGGTTTTTGAATGGCTGATAAATCATCATGTTCTTTATTGACCAAGGAAATATCGCGCTATGCTGCTCCAAACCAACTAGACAACAAGAGAGCTGATGCGTTGAGGGACCCGTGGTAAATAAGCCAGACTAATACTGCTTGAATATATTAAGCGAAAAGATAACAAAGACATAAAACATCGAATAGAAACGTGTGCCTATTGCTCACTTGCAAACAGAATTCGAAAGATGTCACATGTTGTGTGCAGCTCTCATAACACATACATGCGGAGACTTTGTGCCCTGCAACATTCAGGCAGGGTCCCCGGGCAGGGTGATCACCCTAAATGAGTCCGAGTTAGATTGCGTACTGGGGACTTGATCTTCATAGTCCCCGTTCTCGAGAGTATCTGCAGATTCTGGAGTGTCAGCGCGGACTCGTTTTGTTGGCGGTTTAGGTGCATCTAAGAAAGGTTGCTGTGCGCTGATATGAGTTGGCGCACCGAAAAGAAGTCTGGCGGCATTCGCTGCAGACTTTCCTCGGCCGAGTCTGGTTGATCCATTGATTGCAGCATTCTGGATTTGAGGCTGGACAAGAGGCATGGGCATATTGCCGTTCGATGGGGTGTACATCTGTTGCAGCACCTGTCGTTGTGTTTGATGCCTCAAGGCAAAAGTAGCGTCAGCGAACATGGGCGAATCTGGCCAAGCGGGAACATGTACACCATTATCTTTGCGAAATTGCAGCTCGGGGGTTGACATATGTGGCGTTGCATCTTGGATGTGTGGTGGAACAGCATGGTTGTAGGGCGACATTGTCGCGTTTATCGGGGCATTTGCATATTTGACGGCGGACTGATGATCCAAGTAGAGCAATGGAGTTCCAGGCTGCAATTTGCCATTGCACTCAGAAGCTGCCTGGCCCTGGAACTCATAGAGTGATTGCGGAATTATGCTCTGGTCCTTGAGATCGAAATTGTAATTCGCTTGTGATACTGTAGAAGACTGCTGTGGCTGCTGCCACATAGAAGGATTGGGCCATGCGATTTTCATTTCTTCGAGAACAGCTGCCAAGTATCAGTATGACGTTGGAGTATGGAGTCACGATACGAACCTTGGGGTGCATGTTGGAAGGAAAAGGACACAAGATTACGGACGGTCTCGAAAGTCATGTCGTCTTGAGAACCATGGCAGACACCTTCGCTGATGACAACTTTGATGCGGCCAAGGTCGTCGGCCGCGCTCCAGTGACGTTGACACAGAAGCGCTTCTTGGAATATGGGGAATTCGAGAAACCGCTTCGCGTTCATATGCGATATGATGAAAGGCCAGGAAATACTTCCGTTGACGAAAGTTGATCTGGCAGGTTAGTTATAATCTGGAGAATAGACGCAGCACCTACGTAACGAGACCCCCATCAATAAAGAGCCTAACACCAATCGCCGAGCACTCGTCATTCTCGACGAGTTGGTCGATAGTTGGTTTCTTCCACGAGTGGATGGATATCTTGAAGGGAGTATCGGGCTCGAGGCTGGGGACGAAACATGTGACAGTTGGAATGCCAGGGGCTTGTGGACTCAAAGACTCTACAACGATCAACCAGGGCCCCGAGTACCATCAAACGAATGAACTTACCCGTATCCTGGACGACATAGCAAGCGACCCTAAATTCTTGTAGAGGCACAGGTGAGCTTTGCTCGAAGAGGAGAACGTCCCAGTCCTTGTAACGCATCTTGATGACTGAATTGTGGGATAGAAGAAAGACCAAGGGAAAAGAACAGATGCACCAGATCAGCAAAATAGGAAGAGAAATTGATGTGTCCCGTGCCTGCTCCTTCCCAAACACCCTTTGGCGTAGTGACTATGGGAAGGAGGGGAGGAGTCGTCTCAATGCTTCCGTATTGTAGACGCTGTACTGGGCCAATGCTCCCAACGTGGGGATAGACTGCATGATGATACCGTGTGAAAGGAGTGATACAAATTGGTATTCTAACATTTATTTATAGGAAAATAAAGTTGCAAGATGCTTAAAAAGAAGACATATAATCGCGTTACCATTTGTACGAGTTCGCAAAAGGGTCGGCATTTGAAGTATCAAGAGGTGAGGTTAGGTCACTGCTGACTCCATATCGTGAACAGTCCTATCCCATTCCTATAATCCGTCGATCTATGAAGATATATGACATGGTTAATCACCTCTATTCGACGCTACGTCATGTCAATCGTCCTTGTTGCTCAGTCATGTTAGCTTCGTATCTCACACAAATACTTTCATTGGGTACTGCATTCAATCCATTGCGTTCCATTCTTTCTTATGTACAAATGAGCATATTGGCTCAAGGGTCCTCATCTCCTTCCATACGAGCCTACTGACTGTTAGTATACGGATATTCCACTTCTTTTTGCCCACTTACCCTTGTGGCTCCTGGGCCACCAAGCTCTCGCTCCAGACCACCCTCGAACTCTCGGGGATAGGCAGGACGGTCGGGGTAGTTGAGGTAGACAATTCCAGTGACACTCATGAAAACAGCGATAAAAGTTCCAACCATGATAGCACCGGGACCGGCAGTAGTCCAGGTGTACTCCCAAGGAGAGAAGATTCCCAAAATATCGTTATCCTCGTGAATGGGCTCACCAAAGTTTCGTCGCTCCTGAGGGTCCCACCAGTTGGCGTGAGGGTCACGGAACTGGCGCTTGATTCGGGGTGGGTTGATGTAGCCGCCGTTCTGCGATATTATCATCAGTTCCTGGCTCCTCCTTATGTGCATCTGTCACTGACCATGCCGGGGTCCTCCGCCTCGGTCAAGCTGGGACCTTCGGGGTACTTCTGGTCAATGACCTTCTTGTCGGTGTACTGGTCGGGGAGGAAGGTTCGGCGCTGAATCGTAGGGAGTCGTCGAGCAGCAGCCATGCCGCTACGCAGGGCCGAGGCCCGCGCAATTCGTTGAGGGAGCATCTATAGAGAAAACAAGTTTAGCGACATCAATTGGACATACCCAGACATCTGTAAAAACCTACCTCGGCCGATGGGACAGTGTCGTCGGCGTCCAATTGCTCTGTGACGTGATGAGATGGCTCAGTGTTGAAGCTTTAGCCAATCGAGGCTGTGATGATTCTCAACTCAAAAGTGGCGCCTCAGGCATCAGCAGGCGCGTGCCGGACCATTTTCGGTTAGCTCATTTGGAGGTTCCAGGGGCGTGCATGCTCGATTCTTCTCCAGCTCAAAAGTTTTGCTGACGACATTGGATTTTGCGACTAAATTCCACGCAGTTCGCCCGCAAGGCCTCTGAACATGTGCAAACTTTGTATGAATATCCGCTGAAGCGCTACTATTCTGTAGACATTAATTTCGACCCCGCAAATGATAGTCTCGCGGAGAAAACGCCCACAGCGTCCCTTGTCTCCACGTTGCGACTATGCCCGAGACCGCGTCGACCGCCAACGTGCTGCCCAAGTCGGATCCTGATGCCATAAAATCCGACCAAGACGCGCCTGAGGCGTATACCAATGGAGATGGCGCGTTGGACGGAACAATGGATGGTCTTGGTAAAATAAATGGAGATGCGCCCACCACCCAAAATCATGAGCACCCCAACGATGATATCCATGACGACGAACGACCTGCAAAGAGACGACGTACACGAGAGTCGACACCCCCTCAAAGCACACCGAAAAAATTCAAGCCTGTTTCGCCGCCATGGAAAAAGATATCTGCCGACGGTCCAACGTCGTATACCGAGAATGGCCGTCGCAAATCTGGCCGCATCAACACCGTCCTACCAGAACCTAACCTACCAAGCAAGACCCGAACATCAAGAAGATCTGCCGGCCCAAATTCGAATACTCCCAAGTCCAAGGCTGATATTCAGTTGATTAATGGCAACTCGAGAAAAATGCCAAACGGCTCTCACAAAGCGAGCCCCGCCACTAAAGCTCCCTCGAAGCAAGCACCCGTGTCAACTCCAAAATCTGCATCCAAAAAGCCTACGACAGAAACCCGAACCTCTTCCCGCTCTACCCGTCGACGAAGCCCCTCCCCTCCGCCCCCTCCAAGAAACTCGACCAAATCCCGCCGATCCGCACGATTTAGCGATGCAGTTGTCAAAGACGAGACAGTACAGAATTCGCGAAACGGAACTTCCAATTCTACCAATCGCTCACCTCGAATTAAATTACGAGTCGGACGATCTGGTGATATTCCTCTAGTGCATCCTGACCAGGTTCGCAAAAGGCCGAAGATTGGTACAAATTTTGAAGACTTTTGGACGAAAGGTGGTGAAATTCCTGTTGAGGAGGGCGGACTGCAAGCATCTGAAGATGGCCCTCAGTACACCGATGAATTGGCCGAGCGGGATGCTCGGGTGATTCTCCGAGTTGAGAGGGAAGTCGAAGACGGCGGTTTACTCTCGCAAGGCAGATGTTCCATTTTCCTACCAGAACCGGAAGAAGAGCCACCTAGACAATGGGCTCGCCAGGATCATATGGTGAAGGCTATGGCGAACTTTCGAAAACTTATGCTAGCGGAGCAACAACGTCACCGATTTACTGCGAAGAAAATAGCCGAAGCGTGTCGCGACGAGTGGCTAAGGCGTCAACCAAAGTCCGAAGAAGAGATTGAAGCCGAGCAAAGAGCAATCTGGATATCCCGATACCGTGTTGTGGTCAGGACTCTATTTGGTACATGGGAAAACGTTCGCAATGAAGTCAATCGTCGAAGGTTGGCCGAATGGGAGCAAGAGGAGCAGAAGAGAGTCAAGGCAGCATTAAACGAGGCTGTCAACCTTTCGGAGCAGAAGCTGCAAGCCCGTAGGGCAGGATTAGACTCTGAGCAGCTGTCCGAAGATGAGGAAGATGGGTTCGACGATCTCAGTGACGACATGAGCATGGTCGATGATGACGATGAACTTGGTCTTGCATCTGGCGAAGACGACGAGAACGAAGAGGATGCTGATAGCGATATAATGTCATCAGACGAGGAAGAAGGGGACGACGAGGAAGACCAGAAGGACTTGGGCGACGAGAATTTGACACAGGAACAACTGCGAGCGAAATATGCTCACATACCAGAGCTTGAGAAGCCTTCCATTGAAGAACAAACGCCAGCCGCCGAACCGACACCCGAAGTCACGGATGCTGTCGACACAGCTCAAGCCACTGCGACCGAGAACGCTGAGACCAGCGACGAATCTGTTGATATGGACGATGATATGGGGTCAACTGATATGGACAGTGGTGAGGAGGAAGACGAGTCGGAAGAAGAATCTGATGAAGATGCTGGTGGTCTCCTGGGGCTTCTTTTCGGCAAGTCTGAATTGAAGAAGATGAACAGTGAAGCTGTTGTGGAGGCCCCAGCTGACTCTAAAGAGGATTCCAAGATGCTTGACGTGGAAGCAGCTTCAGAGGTTGATGGTGAAGGTGCCGAGGATAACGAAATGTCCTTGATTCAGATGCCTGAACCAGAGGCTGAGCCTGAAGCCGAGTCAGAAACTAAGGCACAGATTAAGAAGGATTCGGGCAGAGTGGAAGAGGATAAGGAACAGATGGCAGCACCCATGTCAGACGACATCGCACCGGATCTGGCGACGCGGGATGTGCCATCAAACACCGACGCGAATGACGATGAGCCTGCCGTTACACAGGATAATGATGTTTCTATGACTGGCATTGATGTAGAACAACCTCATGAGGAAGCTTTCCCAGCACTGGAGAAGCAGCCAAGCCCGGCGACTGAACCAGTCACCAACCCACCTAGTCGCGCACATAGCACATCACCTCCCGCAACATCGGAAACAAAGCCTTCTGAGCTTGACACTGCATCTTCTGGAGAAATGGTTGTCGATAAACCTGGAACAAGCCGATCTCCTTCGCCCCATCAAGCATCGAACCACAAGATCGAAGTCCCATTCCTTCTCAGAGGAACCCTACGAGAATATCAGCGGGATGGCCTTGACTGGCTGGCAGGTCTTTACGCAAATAGCACCAACGGCATTCTTGCTGACGAAATGGGACTGGGCAAAACGATCCAAACTATCGCCCTTCTTGCTCATCTAGCCTGTAGTCACCAAGTTTGGGGGCCCCATCTTGTGGTCGTTCCCACCAGTGTCATGCTGAATTGGGAAATGGAGTTCAAGAAATGGTGTCCAGGCTTCAAAATTTTGGCATACTACGGTTCTCAAGAGGAACGAAAGCGAAAGCGGCAAGGATGGAACAATGACGACGTATGGAACGTTTGCATTACCTCTTATCAGCTTGTTCTCCAAGATCAACAAGTATTCAAGCGGCGACGCTGGCATTACATGATTCTGGATGAGGCTCACAACATCAAGAACTTCAAATCTCAAAGATGGCAGACTCTTTTGGGTTTCAACACACAAGCTCGGCTTTTGCTCACTGGAACACCTCTTCAGAATAATCTCACAGAGCTTTGGTCACTTTTATTCTTTCTCATGCCGGCTGAGAATGGCGTTGGTGGGTTTGCCGATCTGCAAGAATTCCACGATTGGTTCGCGAAGCCAGAATCGCAAATTTTGGAGAGTGGAAGAGAGCAGATGGACGACGAAGCGAGAGCGATCATCTCAAAACTCCACAAGGTTCTGCGACCTTACCTACTGCGACGTCTAAAAGCCGACGTCGAGAAGCAGATGCCTGCCAAGTATGAGCACGTAGAGTTCTGTCGCCTGTCAAAGCGACAACGTGAGCTATACGACGGATTTCTTTCTCGGACAGACACCAAGGAAACGTTGAACTCTGGCAATTACCTATCCATCATCAACTGTCTGATGCAACTCCGCAAGGTCTGCAACCACCCTGACCTGTTCATTGATCGGCCAATTATGACTTCCTTCCGTATGCAAAAGTCTGTCGTCTCGGACTTTGACGTGACAGAACAGAGGGTACAGAGGCTGCTTCACGACCCCAGACCAATGAAGGAGGTCAGCTTGAGTTTCCTTAACCTTATTCCCACACAATGTGAAAGCCTTTCCACCACACAGGCTGAACGCATTTCTCAATTGAGCTCACATAGGATATTGATGGACTTGAGAGAGGCTCAGAGGGCTCGTGCCCAGAGCGCATACGCCCACCTGGATCCTTCAACGGTCGCATCAAATATTGGGTACTTGGAGAGTGGTGCCAGGTGGGGACGATTCGAGGAACTCCAACACTGCGTCTACTTGAATGCTTTGCGCCGTCAGAGGAAGCCTATATATGGCAAGAATCTGATCGAGCTGCTGACGGTTGGTATTGACAAGAGACCTTACAAGCCACGACCCAAAGTCCCCCGGCAAGTCATGGCCTGGTTTGAGGAGGAGTCAACGCTTGTTCAGTCGATGATACCGACGGTCAACCAGCGTGCCGATAGCTTCAAAACCACCATTGAGAAGTTCTCTTGTGTTACACCAGCTGTTGTGACTAGAGACATGGAGCAATTCGTACTCGGTCGCAAGGGTATTGAAGCTTTCACCGACGAAGACCTCAAACTGTCGGCTCCTGTTCGATGGGCGCCATTCCTGCCTAAAGAAGCGCCGCCAGACCCTTGGCACGAGGGTCGTATGCGACTCAGTATTCAGTTCCCTGATAAACGACTGCTACAATACGACTGCGGAAAGCTTCAGATCTTGGACAAGTTGTTGCGAAAGCTTCAAGCTGGTGGCCATCGCGCTCTAATTTTCACGCAGATGACCAAGGTTTTGGACATTCTGGAGCAATTTTTGAACATTCACGGTCATAAATACCTGCGTTTGGATGGTGCTACCAAGGTAGAGCAGCGCCAGATCCTCACCGACCGATTCAATAATGACCCACGAATTCTTTGCTTCATTCTGTCGACGCGATCAGGTGGTCTTGGTATCAATCTTACGGGCGCAGACACTGTAATCTTCTACGACCAGGACTGGAACCCCGCGATGGACAAGCAATGCCAGGATCGATGCCATCGTATTGGACAAACCCGTGACGTTCATATATACCGCCTGGTCAGCGAACACACAATCGAGGCCAACATTCTTCGCAAGGCATCTCAAAAGCAAATGTTGGATGATGTTGTCATCCAGGAAGGAGAATTTACAACGGATTACTTCAACAAGCTTTCTGTTAGAGATGTCCTCAGCGAGAAACTAGACTCGAAGAGTGAAGGGCTGGACGCGGCAGATGCTGCATTGGACAGAGTCCTAGGTGGGCCCGATACCAATAGCGACCAGCGCAGGGTTGGTCGGGCGCTTGAACAAGCAGAAGATCGAGAGGATGTGGCAGCCGCACGTGTGGCAGAGAAAGAAATACAAGCCGACGACGCCGATTTCACCGAGAAGCCCAGTAACAATGCTTCTGGTACGTCGACAGCTCGCCAAGGAACCCCCGCTGGCAAGTCAGTCTTGGATGGCGGGCTTGACGACATTGACACTCCTCAAGCGGAGGAAGTTTTGGAGTACAATGCATGGGGCGACAAGATGCGCACTATTGACGACTACATGCTCAGCATCATGGCAGAGCAACTCAAAGACACCAAGCTCGAGCTACCCAAGGACAAGAAGAAAGGAAAGAAGAAGGGTAAAGACACACGAAAACGATAAGCACATAATAGCCATGCTGTCCCATGGTGAGACACGAAAAAACAGAAGACTTTCTTGTATACTAGTAACATTATTCGGGCGGAACAAAAACGGCGCGCGGTCATGAAAGAAACACGGCGGGTTTTTTTGCAGTAGATTGGGGGTGTACAGGATTAAAAACACAAAAAGGTTTGGATGTACGACAAACAGTAAAATAGTGGTAGACGAGACGCATGCCCGGAGTTTTGGAGAGAGGATGATTGTGTTCTTGAGGGGCTTATACTAGACTTAAGACTTGGATGAGAGGAATGAAAATATTGCTATTCTACCAATTAATGTCGCGATGCTGTGTTGGTGTTGGTGTCGGTGTCAGTATTGGTGTTAGTGTTAGTGATGAAAATGGATGCTTCGCCCCGCACAGCCACGGAACCCCTACCTTCAGTCGATCAGGCATACAGCGCGAGACTCAATGTATAAGCTACAGCTCTCAACATTTAATTCACAACTCAATCACTTCGATCAAGTATTCATTATAATCAGTTTCATCAAAATGTCAGACTTCAAAGGCACAGGCTCCAAAGCTAAAGAATTACCCCCTCCCTCAATCTTGGATCCACCCCCGTCATTTGAAGAGTCCATATCAGCCAATCCACCCATATTCAAGACACAATTCGCCTGCATGTCATTCCACATGTATGACCTCATCCGTCTCATAAACTTCACGGAAGTAGAAGTTGAAGCTGTTAAAGATGTCATAAAAACTCGTTGGGAGCCTGGTCTCGGGCAGACGCGACCGTATGGTGAATCGACAGAGATTTGCGTCAGTGGAAAACCTTGGAGGTATAATTATGGTGGGAATGATGATTCGAGACGGCTCTTGTTAGGGATTTTAGAGAGATTGTTTGATCTCGGATGGGTTGTCCATTGTGCAGTGGATGTTACCAGAAAGTCTGAGAGTAAAGGTAAGTTTAGCGTTTTCCGTTTGGACGAGGATGAAGTTGACGTTACTAGATTCTCTCATCTTTCGCAAGCAAGATCCTGTTCCTCCGCCTTGTGACTGGATTTGCATGTCCTTCGACGGTTGCGACAAGTTGAAAATCGTGGACTCGCCACCGAAAGACCTCACGGATGCCATTCTACAAATTCTTGGCCGTGACGTGCGGAGAAGCGACATCACGCCGGAGAGATTCAAGGTTCACGTTGGCGTCCAGCCATGGGAGCCATCTGGAATAAGTACTGTTGCGACTAGAGTGCTTTTTCTTCAACTGGTTGAGACGCTTGAGAGGTACGGTTTCGCAATTTATGCAACAATCGGGACCAAGGGGTGTAACGACAACGGAGGGCCAGATTTGTTAATTTGTCAGAGGAGCAAGGATTGGGTTCCTGGGGCACCCATCTGGCATCGTTGAGAATCAAGAGTTGTTGGGTTAGAGAGTTGGGAATTAGCATTGGTTTCAGATGGATGTTGCGGAATAATAAGCTAGTATACATGGTGTTGGTCTCTGGCCTCAAACCTCCCGGGTAAAACTAGCCTCTTTTGTCCACCATCTCAGCACGTCAAGTCTCGTCTTCTCGATATCAGGGTCCGCCGCTCCAAGCAAACATCTTTCTCAGCCTTCAACATTCAAAGGGAACGAAATGTGCTTCTCAAATGCACTCCACTTGACAAGGAAAAGTCCCTTGACGTTCTCGTTCCGAAGAAGCTTACAGTCCATCTTGTGTCCACGTTCATTCCAGCCCCGAGTTTGGCAGTCCTACTCATGTCAGATTCTCTTTTCGTTATCGCGCACAGGTGTCCGATGTCTTACCTGGTTGCAGTACCAGAAGAAGCCACACTTGGAACACTTCATCAGCGAGGCCGACTGCTTGTTGCATCCATGGCATATTCTGGTGTCGTTATGGATGACGGAGTACGTCTGGACCTTGTCGTTCAAGAGTAAAAGGTCGTTGAGAGACAAAGGAAGAATCTAGTTAAACCAAAGTTAGCATCTTATGATATGGGTAGATGGTTGGATTTACCTGAAGTCTTGTGAGATCTTCATGACGAATCCCAGCAGTTCCATCCATGAAAACGTGCTTGGCTGCGTAGAGTATAGCGACCGTACGTCCAAATCGGAGCATAGAAGCAGCAATCTCACGACCCCGTGTCTCAGTGTAGAAGGCAACTGGGAGCTGATGACCAGCCTTGTCTTTGACGATAAGCCTTACGCGCCAGACGGCCTCTATATGTACGATCTCTCCGAGAAACACCCAGTGCTTGCGTGGCATCCAAAAGTCGTGGAAGTCTTCACCTCTGCAACGACCCAAGGGAGATGCGAGTTCAATGTCCTCGGGCAGTCCGTCGAGGCCTTCGAAAACCGGGAAGCTCTTCACGTTGCGCAGATTAGCAAGCTGGCTATGTGGGAAATGCCAGAGCCAGTTCTCAAAAGCGGTCTGGTCCAGAAGGCTCTTCGGGGTATCCTCAACAGACGACTTGTATCGCTCTGACCAGCCGTAGAATTCATGCCTAGAAGGCTCCTCAATGAGGGAGATGAGGGACTTGATTGCCAGGCTTTCATGACCTTCAGAAACCACTCGACTGTCAAGTGCTCGCTGACAGAAGATCTTGGTCCTGGCCAAGTCTGAGTGTGCTACAGTGATTTTGAAAGCGTGGGTGTACAGACGTGGGATAGTTGAGTCTACCATACCCTCGGATTCGAGTTCAGGCAGGACTTTATGAATGGAGTGAAGGCATTTGATCGGGTTCACGAGGAATGATACCTCGTCGTCCAGCATCTCATGAAGGTCTTCAATTTCCTTGATCCGCTTGTCCATAGCATCACGCTGTTCGAGGGGCAAGGAGCAAAGGCGGCAGGCACAGTCAAAGCCAAAAGCCTTCTTTAGTAGCTGCTGCCTTTGCTCAAAAACGCGCAAGTCACCAAAGTATGAGATGGTAATCTCTTCATCCTTCTCAATATTAACCATGGCGTGAACCGTCAGCTTCTGTAAGGTATCATGCCAACGACCTTGCGCATTCGGCTTGCAAGAGTGGTTGATGCGTGACGCTTTCAGATAAAGACCGTCGTTTTTAGCGCCCAGAAGACACAATCCATTTGTTTCAAAGATGCCTAGTATTTGCCCAAGATCGGGGTGAGAGTTCGATAGGTTGTAAAAGGACTGTTGCTGGCATCCGAAAGCTTGCTGAACTGGGTCAAAACAAGGTCACGCGAGCCCTTGGCAGGAATTTCCAGGAGAGGGGATTCGGCGAGGATACGAGTCCCTTGAGACAACCTAGTTGTTGCGACTAGGCCTTTGCCTTTGGAAGGGATGTCGCGGACGACAAAATTGTCGTCGACCATGTCGGGAAGCAGGACGACTGGTCATGTTAGTACATGAGATTGAATAGGTTCGTCGTGTTGTGAAAACGTAGGTCACCGTTTGGACTTCTTTAATTACCTCTTAGACTTCTTCTTCGGTAATCCTCAGCTTAAGCTGCCGAGATGGTACTTAGGACAAGTAATGTGCGCGCTGTGCAAGAAAGGAGGAGGGTGAGAAAGGAAGCCCCTTCAAAAGGAAAAAAAGTTGTTTTCTTCTATGAGTAAACTCACCTGGCGTTGGCGATTCTACTTTCTGTGATTCCACTGCCAGGCAATGCAGGCTGCCACCTGTGTGACACTGTCATGACAGTCACACATTTTACCCACGCCAACAGGCATCCAACTAGATGCATACAAAGAGAAAATCTTTGCGATATCGCAACAAGACGTGAAAACTGTTTGCGTCGTTTGAGTGTGCGATTCGAAGACAGGCAGTTGGTCGGATGCCCCGTTTCGTGGGTAAATCGCTTGCTCTTGGTATAGCACGTATCCAGCCGGATGAAAGCCTTCAAGGGTATCATTAACTTCTTGAGTTTGAAGTGAACTTCCATGCAAGATCCTCGTCTTTGGAGTCGCAATGAAACTGGCAGTTATTGAAAGATGATTAAATCACTTTGTATTACCTGGCGTGTGGAAAGGTGAGACTGGATATGATTCTATTCGGTCGACGGTATCATAGGGCTTATTTTCTAAATAGGGCGTAATCGTGATAATGTAATAGTGCAACGGAAGCAACAGCACATCGTAGAAGGATGTGACATCGAAGCGTTCACTCGCAGGAATAAACTGGTTCATATTATTGCTGCCCGACGTATTTGGGTCCCGTCGAAGGAGAAAGGCAGTAATTGCAAGGGTAAGAATTTTGTAGTATAGGTAGAAACTTGACTCACATCAGAGCTCACTGGTGGTGTAGTTGGATGGGCTGTCTGTCGAACAAGGTAATTGATGCTACTAGGCTCCCTCTCAAGTTGACAAGTTGTGCCTGCCTCACCAACACTAGCCTCCCCAAACAAAAGCAGGCAAGAGTAGTATTCGTACATACCTTAGTAACGCATGCATGCATCTTTCTGATTTGACCAAGTTACATGTGACTTGTCGTAGCGATGTTTCACCGTAAAAGCTTATTCATGACTCTCACCAACAGTGTAGTATCTCCTGTTCGATTTCTCCGATCACTCGGGTGTCTCAAGGCCAAAAGGAAGCTTCGAAAGATTACCCTGTACAAGGCGAACATATTGTTCATCGCGAACGGACACAGTACCTTTTCTTTTCTGAAGGATTTGTCGATTGTAATCTCGGGGCTCGTTTTCATTTGCTCTATCGGCAATAGCAGCAGCTTGAATATCTATCATATGTGATTTGTACTTTTTGCAATCCCAATACCACGAACCCGGTAACGCTATGAACCTCACCTCGCCTCTGGATCCGACAGAAAGCGAAAAGCAAAAAACAGAAAAACACCAAGAAATACGAAGGCTGTGTGTGGGTTTTCGCATAGGATCTCCAAATCAATGCGGATAAAAGGGGAACCAGCGAAAAAGAAAAACATAATACCTGAAGTGATAAAACGCAAAACCGCATAAAGCAGATGAGCCGATTGGTCTGGTCCACCTGGGAAAATCTCGGAAGAGGCCCATACAGATACGCTTCCCGTCCGCCGTGTCGTCCCGTTTCATGGACCCTGTTCGCTGTGACGTTGTAGTTACATCGGTATATTTCGGTTCGAGTCAGAGACACACGGCACGGCAGTTGTTTTGCTATGCTATGCATGTATTTGAGTCAAGGGGCCTGCACAAAACAGAGAAGCAGGAAGGGTTTCTTTGCGACGCAGGGGATGAGTTTATTATATGGAAAAGAATGCTACACAAAAAGGGGAGCTAGGAACTGGATACGGCCAAGAATAAAGCTGGGCATAATGCGGGAGATGGATTATCCTGGTTCTTATCTTGTCAAACATGCAGTAAGTTCTGTCACACACCGGCGGCGTTTTGTCTTTGGGAGGGTAAGTAACTTTAGACTAAAACAATGCCGACAGCCAGCTAGAATGTTCTCTGACTTTCGAAAAGAGAAGCCGTTTCGTTGGTTTGAGATCAGACTTCATGTTCCGTATCAATGTCTCACCTAAATTGGGAGAGAGCGAACCAACCACTCGTTTATGACCATCATATCATCTGACGGCCAAGTAAAGAAATGAAAGAAGAGGTAAGTAATCTAATCTATATAAAGACTGCCAGTTCCCCGAGCACTAATTACTAAAAAGAGGGCTCAATTCATGTAAGGCTGCGGTATTTGGTCCTTATGCAATCCAAGCGCCTCTCCTTCCAACGTTTCGCGTACTGTTCATCATCAAGCCCCATACACGAATAGTGGATATGATAGAGTAATCTTGCTTGTGATTTCTTGTCCAGGCCCTTGTTCTGATGCCGTCTCCGCGAGAAAAGCGAGTCCAAGTGTCCATCAGGTTCCACCGACTAATCTCATACGGTATCCATATTTGTAAACTCTATTTTGCTTTTCGATGTGACGCTGTAGGCGGCTTGTTTTAAGCGTTGAAAATGCAAATCCCCAGTTATATAGGTAGGTCTATTAGTACTAATTGAGTAATCTAGAAGGATGATCGATGGTCACTCTATTCAATACGATTGGCTCCGCGAGCTGCACTAGATCTACAAGGGGACTATTTGAAGGATCTTGGACAATGACTCGTGGGGTCGCCGCGAGTTTCATCAGAACATGCCCTGCCCTGCCCTGCCTGGTCTTTTCTTTCTTTTACTTTAGCTGCCGACAAATAAATAGCTGGGTCGTAATATTAAATGACCGACCCCTGTCTCGGTATAACCGGCTTTCTTATGAACAGGAAAGCACAAAAGCTTGATTTAGCGTAGAGAACTGACTACCGTATCCTTGGCATACTTATGGATTTAGTTCGCAACGTCCCGCGCACAAAACGGCTGAAGTTGACCGTTGAATTTGCACAGACAATGGATCATACTAAACAGGACGGCAGTTCGGATGAACTAAACTCAACATCATATGTATGTGACGAATATCAATAACATATCTATCTATTACATGCTGAACATTCTCTCACTCCATCTTTTAAACCCCTTCCTTACCTTGGGACCGGATCAATGCACATCCGCAATTCTAAGATCCTTGATTCCTTGGAGAAACCCAACCTGACCCAACGTTAGTTAGGTAAGGCAAGGTAGGGTAAGGTTCGAGTCGTCGTCAAGCAACATCCCTACCTAGTTAGCGCCAGGGGAACTCTTTTCAAACCAACGAGCCAGTCGGGGAACGTTTAGTCCACAAAAGGATCGGCATTGAAGAAAACGGGACAATCCTAGATCCATGACATCCGTGTCAGAAATGTCAAGGCTAGGCCAGGCAAGGCTGTCTGTCTGTCTGTCGAGAGTTCTTTTCACCGTTGAAGAACGGGATGACTCGCATTGCATCAATTTATTTGGCCCTTTTCCAATAAGATGATCTTGTCTCCCCCCCAGGACCTACTCTAACAGCCAGCGTTAGATCTACACTCACAAGGCCATACACATGTAACGTATCTTGAGTAAGTAACCGTCTTTCATTATTATCTACATATGATTATTATCCATCTACGATAGTCTTTAGAGTTCATAATCCCTAGTATTATCACTCGTTGTGGAGCCGATGACCTTCGCGTATGTCTAGCTTACGACTCTACCCAAGTAGTAGTTTGATGTCGATCTATTTGTAACCCCCCAACTTTTTGAATCCCCAATTGCCGTCGCCGTGCTTTTCGTTTCTCGTATATCATCCACTGGATACCCGTTCAGAAAGGGGCGTTACTTTTCGCTAATCTATTCACAGTACGCCTCTTTTTGTCATTTATTGACATTCTTTTCTTTCCTTTTTGTTTTTAATCTGGTGGCTTGACGTATCCCTCTATCACCAACAGCTTTTTGTCAGTTCCATTACAAGATGGAAAAGACTCCTAGAGAGTCCAGACAGCTCGATTTGTGGACGTCGGAATTTATCACGTTCGCTGCTGCGACCGTCTTTATCGGCCTTCGTCTGTTGAGTCGACGACTTACAAGAATTGAGTTTTGGTGGGATGATTGGTTTGCACTAGGCTGCTATGTATGTTGTCTATTATTCCTTCCAAACTCAATCCCTTTTTGCTAACTTGTTCAGGCTGTGGCTATTGCCTGGGTAGTCATCATCCCCATCTGTGCGTACCAATAACCCTCAAGCTACGAATTCCCCTCTAATATTCTGGAATAGGGATTCAAGAAGGACTCGGTCTTCACATCCGCGAGATCGACAATGGCAAAACCATACCCGAGATTTTGATGAAGAATGCTCTTCTTCTATACGTTGCCGAATTGTTCTACGCGACCGCCCTGTTCTGCGCCAAAGCCTCCATCCTTAGCTTTTACTGGCGTATGTTTCGAGTTACCAATATCAAGCTTCCGATTCAGATCTTGGCATGCTCTTCAGTGATCTGGATTGTCATTCGTGTGAGTAAAGCTCCAGCCCATCAATTGGAAAAAGAACATAGAGCTAATAGGTGTAGACATTCATGGGCATTTGGCATTGTGTCCCTATCGATCGATTCTGGAATAAAGAGGCTGGAGGAAAGAATGGATATTGCGCTATCGAGGACAAGAAGTTCTTCTTTGGAACTATCTTGGTACACGTCATTCTTGATATTTGCATCATTGCTCTTCCTATTCTGCAAGTTCGAAAGCTTCAACTTCCTACTGCGCAAAAGATCGGTATCTCGCTGATGTTTGTGTTTGGTATTGTGTAAGTATCACTTCTCTTGTGACCTCTACTATGGCTAATTGGGTTGCAGTATCTGCGTGTCTGCCATGGTAATCATCGTAGCCTCCACACAATTCGATGCAGCATCGGAGAACCTCACTTGGAATTTGACTACTATCGTCGTCTGGGCTTCAGTTGAAGTCAACCTTGTCACAGTATCAAGTAAGCACTCATAACCTCTTCCATGCTACATTACTAACAATTACAGCTTGCCTTCCTACTGTCCGACCAGCCTGCCTCTACCTCTTCACCTGCACCAACCCCAACTCGACCATCGGTTCAGGCTCCAACAGCTACAGCCACTCATACGGACGAAGTCACGGCCGAAGCCAGACCAAGAACACAATTCGCCTCTCTACAATGCCCAACGGCAAGGACAACGACGAATCGAGCTCGACACACCAACTAGCCGACTCGGACCGCGAGCGCCGCTCATCAGACTTCGAGAGTCACGCTTTGGATCGCTACCGTGGAAATGTGGCTACTGTTACTGGTCCGGCGCATGCACGAAACGGGTCGGATGACTTTGATGCGGGAACGACACCGTTTGGAGGTATCATGGTTAAGAACGAGACGACTGTGAGGGTTTCTACTGCCAGGGGGCAGTGATTACGATTGCACACCACTATTTAGAGAACATTATAATACAAGATAACAGGACTTTCATTTACATTCTTGGATATGCTCCGCTCCTTATATCCTTATATCTATTTGGATTACGTATTCGAGCGGCCCTTTTGCCGTCTGTGATAATTGCGAACATACCCTGAAGTAGGTAAGCTTGATTTGTTACTTGATTGCCACGTTGGCGGTTACCATATTGGCTCAGAATTCCAATGATAACAGAGCTCTTTCTGTTCGTAAGCTATAGCGACTTAAATGTGGCCGTTGTCTACTACTACATGTACTTAGTGCTTTTTCCACAATATTCTAGCATTATGACTCCGATGCTTTCACAGAGACCTTACCAGCTTTCGCCCATAGAGGGCACCAAAGCTTATCTCAATAATCATACCCTAATTTAACCTTTTTAAACGAGATAAAATCGTCTATCTGCTCCCTTCGCCGGGAGGAAAATCAGTCGGTCGCAGTCGATTAAGGTGGGCGGGTTTTACGAATGATTTAACACACAATGCCGGCCGTTGTCAATGCTCCATGGGCTCTATCGATACCATTGTAACCATCTAGTTAATTAAGAACGTAATTGACTAGTGGTATACCAGGAGTATCGTACGAAAGCAGTAACAGGTACTTATCCAGAGGGCCGAATAAGAAACTGGGATAGGAGCAAACTATCAGCGATTAGCAGACAGGTTGAGTGAATGTGTCTGTCGACAAGGCCATCCCAGACAAACCGACAATGATGAAGTCGCCTATCTTGGAACTATGCCATTCAATGTCGCATATCCCCAAAGTGAAAATGTCTAGTTGGGTTGCCCCCCTGGCTCCAGATTCTTGGCAGCCAGGTCAGTCTTGGTTTGGCCAAGGATGACCCAGCTAAGAGATAGTCTGCCTCAAGTCTTAACAACGCTGTTACTTGTACATCATAATATAAATATAATAGTCTATTCTTCTTGTAATAAAAAGCAAGTGTTTTCATTGAGACTTATAGTAACAATATCTTCCTAATTGGAGCCTTTTTTAATTAATAGCAAACTACTGTATCTGCTTCGCTACTCTGAATATCTCTCCTCTTTCAATCATACTCAACGAAAAGATACACCGAACCAATGAAGCCACATATACCCATAACCGCGAATAGTGAGCTCAAGAAGACTCAGGGTAAAGTGGCAACACCTGAGGATGCCAGAATTGGAAGATTTGAGGATATCCCGATCCGTGTCTCAATCCATGTGTTAGTTATAACGGTGAAAACTGAATAATGTGTGTACTTGATGTACGTCGTTCAGCTTTGAATAACATAAACCATTTTCGACGGCCACTGTTGGATCTTGGTGCATGCTACTAAGTTGTGTTGATTCTGCTGTGAAATTCTTTTTTGTCCAGCCAAGCCCAAGCCTATCAGATTAGAAGAGGGAAATTATTGGTACTTTAAATCCTTCGTAGGTTCAATATCTGATTTTGCTGGATGAGGGGAAAGCAGATGAGGCTCCGCAACACAGATAACATTTTGTTACTGGGCCTCGATGATTTGGTGGAAGGAACAGCAAAAGAGACTGATAGGTCCTTTCTGGCTCGCCAACGATCCTTCATAAGGAGCATAGTCTTTCCCTTAAACGCCTCTCAAGCAAACTATGGTATCACGTGCGCAATTCAAGAGAGAGATGGGGTTCCGTTTTCGATAGAATGCATTAAATCTTGTTTATCCTGTGATTCTTGGCCAGTCCCTACAAAGACCAAATAACCTCCGACAAATCTTTCCATATTCCCCTGATAGATTAAAATGTTTCCACGATCCTGTGCCATGATGACACAACCTTGCCTCAGGGTCTGTTCTAGGTTTCCTGCCCATCCCACTATTACGACTTCCGTGACTTGGGCTTTGTAAATTTAGCATTAGATAAGAGTATAAACCATGAGGAGGGATTCGTTGGACTTACTGAAAACCGGTTATCGGAAGAACGAGGATATCATTCACCAACTTGGGTCTACCCCCATCCTTTACACCTGTCAAGCTAGTCCATCGAAAGCCTACTTCGTCCTCTAGCCAGGACTTTGTAGCAAGAGTAACAGCTGCAGGGCCAGTCCGTTTGAGTGGGTCACTATTCAGAGCCGCTGTCTCGTTGTCCTTTGTGTAGCTTCGCAGGTTGTTCATGTACCGTGAAACTACCGGGTGATGGGGAGCCGCTGCGAATGCCCATTGCGATAGTTGTTGAGGGTA
Source organism: Fusarium chlamydosporum (assembly GCA_014898915.1). Taxonomy (NCBI): domain Eukaryota; kingdom Fungi; phylum Ascomycota; class Sordariomycetes; order Hypocreales; family Nectriaceae; genus Fusarium; species Fusarium chlamydosporum. The sequence goes on from JAAVUD010000119.1 coordinate 224,353, forward strand.
TGTAAAACTCAAGCGCCAATATGCGTCCGAGTCCGGGTCATTATCGGCTTCTAAGCCCCAGAGAAGGTTAACTACCTGCGTTTCGTCGTCCAACATTACCGAGTCGTTATGGTACCCGTATGCCTTTCCCGTTTCTGCGTCCGTCCAAGTATCTATATCGGATGGGCCTATCCAGGTAGCGGGATGCCGTATAAGTTCGGTATCAAGATCCCCATACTGTAATAGTTAGACAGGTTCGAAACATGGTTGTAGAGTTCTTACTATTCCACCAAAGTGTTTGCACACTAAAATGCGAAACGCGTCGCTTCGCTCAACGGGTGTTAGGATCGTATCATAGGCCTTGAGGAAGTCCTTTTCGTATTGTTCGATCAATGAACGCATCCCTGAATCATCCCAGAACAGGTACGCCATTGCAGGTCCATGTTCGACTTTGATTGAGTCCTTAATCCATATTTCAACCCAAGGCAGGATTTTAGGATTCCAGCTATCGGCCGCCGTCGATTTCCAGGTTTGGTGAACGATTAGTGGGATGTTCGAGAAGGGCAGTTGTCTTTCTCTCCTGGATAAAGCGCTCTCAGAGGCGATACGAGCAGCATCGAGAATGTTCCGCGGTTGTTGGTTGGTTGTATCAGCCCAGCTTGGAGGGATGTACCATGCTTAATTCCAGAGTTAGGATTATGTGCATCTCATATGACGTACCCTGTCATCCAGACACAACCACTTACCACCTCCCGTGCCATTGCACGAATAGACATACTTATGGATTAAGGGATAATCCCTCTTGATATTTACTCGAGTAGAATACAGTGAGGGTAATTGGCTCGCGATGGTCCATAATGCCGTGAAGAAGAACAATACAAAGGCCAAAAGTCGTACGCGACGTGATGGTCGAAGAAAGATGCTATGCGTAGCATATTTGAGAGTCATGGTAGGGATTAAAGGAGAAGGGCAAAAGGTAGAAGGTCAGACGTCAGGCCGCAGAGATTAATTCATCGCCTTGTTTTTCTTTGGGCCAGATTTGACGTCTTGACATGTCATGGATGAGACGAGACGTAACTGATTATCGGAGCTTCATCTAGCCAGCAGGTTTAGTAACTATAAGTGTTTTCTGCAGCGTCATTTACACAAACTAGCATGCGCCGAATTATAACGAGAAGCACAGCCTAGTTGGAAATTGAGGACCTTGCCGGTGTAGGCATTTTAATCCTAATTTTCGCCAACCGCAGCCGGAATTACGAGAACCTTAGTGTGGTACGGAGACAAGTGGAGAGATACCTGTCGGCGGTTCCTTAACTTGGTGTAGTTAGCGGATTCATCAGGGGTGGAATCCTTACCGAATGTGACTAGATCACCTTGGCAAAGGGTCTAGAAGTACGGACGCCTCTTTTTCTTCTCAGAAACAGTGACTATCATCTGTTTCAATGACCCAAAAGCGAAGTCGCCGACTGTCAAACCAGCCCTGTTCGATCCACAGCTAGTAACGGATCTGTGCCGCAACTAGTACCCGTAGAGAGCGTCGCTTCGTGGAGGTGGAGGCTTTACTGTGTATTCTGGAGCCAGCAAGATGGCCCTTTCTCAATCCGAGCCTATCATGTATGCTCAAATCCGAGCTGGCTGTGCAGATATGTAGTTATTATTCCCCCGTCTTATTGCTGAGAGAGAAATTGTGTTGATCCTACGTTCTAGACTCATTGAGAGGCCATGATCCACCAATTGGAAACTTTGCAGCCTGATCTGCGTCCCCTTTCCATTGCGAAGGGAAAACAAGAGCATTTTGTTACCATAGTAGTTAGTTACTTCGGGTAGACGGTATGTTAGAGTGCAGCCTTCGGATTGGATGTGCCGTATAATGGATCCGTAAAGTAAATGTATATACGTGGCGGGCCGGCTATGTTGCCGAGAGCTGGTCCAATGAAAAGAGGGATAATGACAACGTTCGTCTTATTCATGGTAAGTACTACAAGTTCCATGTGAGTGACTAAATTAGTTGTTTCGTGGCGCATGCATTATAATGAGAGATTTATTGGAACTTTCCATTAGGTGACTCAATGACACAAGGCCTTGCAGTCCGAAAACTCTCTTGTTCGCTTTACGACGTTGAGATTAGTCGTCAGGTTACGCGCGTCCACACCTCAGCTCAGTTGCACGAGGGCCTCGACCAACAACTAGCGCATTTATTATACGGGAACTAAAACGGCCGTACATGATGTTGTAGAAGTACGGAGCGTTAAGATCTCTAGACAAGCCACAATACTAAGGTACAATGTTGGCTGGCTTACAGGGATAGGTTTTCTGGGTCTTTGCTGCGCCGACACAATGAAACGTCAAACTTACAAATCAGAAGAACCTAAGGCATGTCTAAGGGAGCCTGATAAAGAGGAGAGAAGGAAGGATCACCGTCATATACCAATAGTGTCCTGGACAGTTACCTCATTATCCTTTCAAAGTCACGGTCTAAACACCTCTGCATTGATACACGCTGGACACAACCTGTCATGAAGCATTCGACTTACTTATGTATGAAGCGTTTAGTCGGGCTTGGCGAATATCAGTTACTTCCCTCACAGAAGGGCAGTAACTGTTGCCAAGTTGAATGCCACCCACCTCCACATGAAAAGCAACCTACATCAAGAGTGCGACAAAGCCATTTCACATTCTGGTCGACTGCTGTCTGTTGTACAGTACTAATCATGCAAGTTCGATCAATTTAAGGCGATACCAGGTAAAGAGCACAGCTAGCAGCTAACATTTGAGACAGAGCACCTTTTTTCTTTTTAGTTTCTGTCCTATTACCAAGCGCCCTTGAGACCTATGGAACATCGCGTTCCACGTGTGAAAGTCGATTCCGAATTCACGGAGATTCAACATACAATGCCAAGGTGTGGAGCACAGAAATCTCGCCTCGCGTCTTGCCAGTAATGTGTCACTCTCACAACGACTACTGGAGACCTCATCCTCTATTCTCAGCCCTTGCTGTAGGCTGCGCCAGTGTTGAGGCAGATGTGTGGCTCAGTCCAGATGGAAACGAACTTCTTGTCGGCCACGATAAACGATCACTTTCCTCAAAGCGGACGCTACGATCACTTTATATCGACCCGTTGGTGCAGATACTCAACTCGATGAACTCGCCAGCTTTGCACGAGGGCTTCAATTCCACAGTACAGCCCCATGGTGTCTTCGTCACAGAGCCAGATACAACATTGATATTATTCATCGACGTCAAGGATAACCCGGCCAAGACATGGCCTCTAGTTCTGAAGCAGCTAGGACCCCTACGTGACATGGGGTACTTGTCTCGGCACGACAAAACCATCAATACGAATCAGTCCTTCTGGCCTGGGCCTATAACGGTAGTAGGCACAGGAAACATTGTTCAAAGGCGCGACATAAACATGGGCACAAACCTTGAAGAATGGCAGCAGCGTCATGATGCTTTTCTAGATGCTCCTTTACATCTGCTCACGGAAACAGGCTTCAGGCAAAGTGACGAATTCTATGGCGAATATGAAATGGAAAACGAGTTTTATACTGCCTCAGCCCCCTTCAAGAAGGCCGTTGGAAGTGTTCGGACTGGCTTTGATAATCAACAGATTGAAACTCTGCGGAATCAGCTCCGCATTGCAAAAGAGCGAAACCTCAAGTCAAGGCTGTGGGGACTACCTCATTGGCCAATCTCTCACAGGGATTACGTCTGGGAAATACTCGTGAAAGAAGGCATTGATCTGTTGAATGCAAATGATATCGCTAGTGCAGCCATGAAGCACTGGGATTCAGGTTATGTAAGGGAAACTATATGGATCAGTGTAACCATAGCCTATCTAGTTTTCTACACCCTTGGGCTATTCTGGACAGCCCAATGGCAAGAGGTTTGCGACAAGTAGCAGTCCCTGTGCTATCCGCAAAACCTTGAATTCTAGCTATCTCTATCTTAGTCGAATGCCTACATTTGACACAAAGTTGATGACAAACCTTTATGCCAAGATTGGCTTTAAATATCTCCTGGTGTATGCAGGACAAGAGAGCAGACCTAGTAAACAGTAGGAAATTACCCCCCTACGCTTGTGGACTACTGCGCTTTAGTTTACACCACCTTGATCTTGACTTGATCCCTAATCATAGCAGGACTTTTCGAATTGTAACTCGTGTCTAGCACAATATGTCCTTTACCACTGAGATAGCAGACAAAGGGTTTCACTAGGAGCTCTGGTGGCTCCTAAAAGCCCACACCCTCAAGTTGAACGGTTGGACAGAACGGTATATGGTGTGGATAGCTATTCATGAGAACCGGTTCAAGGTTTTTTCGCCTGTCAGTGACTGGGAGCTCAGTCTAGTCTTGATTGAAGGACGATTGAGGCGGGAGTGAATACGACAATGTAACCTAAAACCTGTCGTTCATCAGGAGAGGCCTGGTAGTTAGCCCACCTCAGCTAGAGTACTATACAGCTTGTTTGCACGCCACCTCTTTTGCTTTATCTAAGTAAGTTAGTCTATCCGTATGGAATTCGACAAATCCTATCATGCAGGGTACCCCAATCAGGCGGTGGGACTGACGTGCTCAAGACATATCAACTAATGTCCTTGCTATTTGGCAATGCACGCTCAGCCATATCCACGAATCTTATTGCACCCGAATGAATATCCGTCCAGATTCTACTCGGGATGAACACCATGATAAATCCCTAAAAAACGCTAAACCACATGTGGTTATGTGCGGTGCAAAAATGCGATAGATACAGCTAGCTGAGGTGGAAGTCTGGGTGTTCTTTTGAATCAAGGGATTTCAATGCTCAAAGTTAGGGCTCTATTAGGAGTATAACGATAAGGCTTGAAATAGAACAACTTGTACAATTTCTGGTACTATCTCCATAGGAGGATCCTTTACTTTTTCACCAAGTACCACCACCATAACCGCCTTGACCACCACTGTAACCGCCTTGACCGCCACTATAACCACCGCCGCCGCCACCACCACCGCTTCCTCGCATATTAGCCAAATTGACTTTGAGTCGACGGCCATCAAGGCTAGGAAATGAAAAGGTTAGAAAAGCTATATATCGGGGCCAAGGTTTGCACGTACTCCTGGTCATTTAGTGCATCCACTGCACTTTGAGCTTCTGAGGAATTACCGAATGTAACAAAACCGAAACCTCTTGAACGGCCAGTGTCTCGGTCACGCATTACTATCTGCCATTCGAAATTAGTACTTGGTGATAAACTATGTAAACAAGGTGGCCTACTGTATCTAAAACCTGTCCGTACTCTTGAAAAGCTGTTCGGAGAGTATCATCATTTGTGTTCCAGGACAGATTGCTGATCAGTGTTAGTTAAATTCAGGACTATGTCTCAACAAGTTCATACCCCACATATACTTTGGCAGACATATCGACGAGGTTTCTGGGGGGGGATTTGATAAATGGTGAGTATGAAGAATCAAAAATAGATGCATGACAAAGGAAAGGGGAACAGCATTTTATAACCTTTAGACTGAACTGAACCAGCAAAGGTATTGCGTTTCTGCCATTATGTCATTCCCGCATTGATGCAGCAAAGTAAGACATGATGACTCAAAGGACCAATGGGGAGACGATAGTCCCGCTACTTTGATGTAATGTTTCAGCCAAGTCACTATAATCATGATCAATCGGGTTTAGCATCAAGCACGAATGTGAGCTGGATCGTTCCCTAGCCTATCCTCGGCATGTCAACGTCAATGCCCGTGCCGAATTCTTATCCAGCTGAAGTTTGACTCAAATATGAAAAGCTTCTTTGTGACTATTGGCTGTTGAATGAGAAAGAGAGGAGAGTATGTTTTAGACGATTGGAGGATCTTTGCTGATTCCTTGTTATCGAAAAATGACTGCAGACGATCCCGACGATCACAGATATATCTACTCTGTAGGGTATCCCCTTGCAGTAGTCCTCCCATGACTTATGGGCTCACAATCAATTTCAAGGCAGGATCTACTTCGTCATTCATGGCGCCCTTGTTACCCTAGCCTGAGATAATTAAATAAACTTTCACACATTAAGAGATAGGATTGTGAAACTTTCTCTTTGTCTTCATTGGTTGTCGGAAAAAGGTCTGAGCGTTTGGACAAAGAAACACGAATTCCCAGCTATTTCAAATAGTTCAGCATAATCATAATTGGTTAACCTGTAGTACCTATATCACATCGGCATATTAATATAGAATCGAGGTGCATAATTCAAGCCAGCGGAGAATGTTAATAGAATTGAGGCCCACTCTTCTCTCCAATCCATAGGATTGGTATAGAGAAACATTCGACTCTGGTTTTGACCTGTTCGAATTGCTTGATGTTAGTCCCAGAGATGTACATAAAAAATAAGAAGCGATATAGTGACAAATAGCTCAGGGCCAAAACCGGGCTGAGCATTGCTCGACGACAAGGGCATCGACAATCAGTGAGTCGCTCTCATTGATGACTGGACGACAGATGGCAGCACCACATAGCGTGGCTCAGCCTCAGATTCTGCCTTGCCGCACCTATGAAACCACCCAATCAGGCTGATGCAATAACCGCGCTGTTGGTCCTGTAGGAGAGACCTCAAATCAGGCTGGGAAACATTTCATCATTCAAACCGCATCTTCTTTTCAACAAACCTGTGCCATCAACATCTCGGCCTAGTTGCAAATGGCTTCCAATAACAGCCTCTCAAGCCAACAAGTCGTAGCTACCGCTCGTGGCAAACCATCGCCTGCCGTGACGGAACTCGAGAATACAATTGCGGGTTTTCAAGCCATTTTGACTGATGACGATCGCAAAAAGCTACATCAGCTCAAAACTGAACCACACGATGCACAATCCATCATCACCTTTACAGCTGAACTAGACACCGTGGATAAGAACCGCAGAGGGAAGAGCGTCGCTTCCAGACTTGCATCATTCCTACAAACAATAGAACAGTTCACGCCCATTGTTGACACTTATATTCAATCTAATCCCGATATTGCCGCGCTTGTGTGGGGGTCCATCAAATTGACATTCATGGTACAACTATACTTCTACCAGATCCTGGACTCGCCTTTTTACTGACTTCACGTACCTCACAGTTCCTTGCAAACTTCACTTCCTACTTCGAGTCTTTTGTAGAGCTTTTACATGGCTTTGGTTCATTGTGTACGAGGTTTGCGGAATATCAAGCCATCTTCCACGACTCCCTTCGTTTAAGAGACCAGATCTGTCGATTTCACACCTCTATCATCAATTGCTGTGAGAAGATTCTTGTGGCGATTCGTCGACCCTGTAAGTAAAGGCGAAGTGGCTTCTGTCCCAACAGGCTGACGCAGATGCAATGCACTAGTAAAATCTCAGGTTTGGCGAGCCGTGACACAGTCGTTCCAGGCTGAGCTTCGAAGTTATGTGGAAGACATCAAGACGAAAGCCGAAATCGTGCAACGCGACATAGAACTCGTCAAAGTTCGACTTGATCGTGAGGAACAACAGCTACAAACCCAAGAGCGGAAAGAGGCTTCAGATTCCCGAAAACACATCATTGCATGGACCTCCATGTACATTGCTGACAAAAGAGCGATTGAAGCTCGCAAAAAGAAGAGTGCCGCAGGTTTGTCAAACTGGATGATCTTGATACGTACACGATACCCTAACAGCGTGTCCAAGAACGACAACGACGTCGTCTCCTTCGAGAGCTTTCATCGTACAGCTACACATCGACCTTCAATAGTCAGCGAAACAGACGCCATTTTGGTACAGCTGAGTGGGTCTTTGAGACAAGCGAGTTTCAAGAATGGAGCACGGCCCAAGGGAAACATATTCTTCACTTAACAGGGAAGAGTAAGTCACTAGTCGCCCATCAGTCAGACGAGTTATGTTCAGATGCTGACTAGCCGGTATAGTTGGTTCTGGTAAAACAGTTCTATCGTAAGTAGTCCTTCCCTTTCAAGTACCGCGTATTTTGACCTTTAATGCTTTCTATCTTAGATCATCCATCATAGAGAAGCTGTGCCAGGTTCGCCTGCCCGAACGATTCACTTCGTTTGCTTTTCTCCGATTCGACGATAGACAAAGCTTAGACCCAGAAACGGTCATTCGGTCCTGTGTTCAACAGCTGTTATCAGCTCTTCCATTAAAAGACCTCGATCCTGTACTCCTTTCCAAGATCGATGACGCACTGAAATCGACCACGTCAGAACTGCTTTCTGATGCATCACTAGTTGTACTCTACTCCGCGGTATCGGCCTCTGTACCAGAGTGGTTCATAGTTCTTGATGGACTAGATGAGGGCGCCCTGGATCAACAATCACGTTTATTAGAATTCTTCCGCAAAGTCTTGGGATCGTCTTCTACAAAGGACCCCTCGATCCGACTCCTGATCTCCTCCAGAGAAACGTCCTCCACGGCCATTGATCATGTCTTTCCTGGACGTGTTCGATTGATGACAGGACTGTGCCATACAAGCGCAGATATTTGCACATATGCCGAAGACATCATTAATGCTAAGCTCGCAGTAGGCGACTTGGTATTAGGCAACTCGGGAATAGCAAAAGAGATTCTGGAGACCATCGCATCCAAAGAACAAGGAATGTAGGTAAAGCCCTACGTATGAAGTGAGGATAATAGACTAACTACATGTGCTTTGACCAGGTTCCTGTGGGCGTTCCTTTCCATTGAGGACATATGTTCTAGGAAGTCCGACAAAGACATTAAAAAAGCGCTTGCCGAGATCCCAGCTGATCTGCCAGCGACATTCGACCGGGCTCTTGGCCGAATTATTCAGAAGAAGAATCAAACAATCGCCAAGAAAGCGTTCGCTTGGGTAGAGGCTGCTTTACAGCCGCTGACACTACCTCAACTCCAGGAAGCGTTGTCGATTGAGGTCGGGCAGCGCACTCTACACCAAGACGACTTGATTGTCGGTATCAATCGGCTTCCCGGATGGTGTGAGGGCCTTATTGAAGTGGAGGAAATTGACAACACCGTACATTTCAGTCATCATTCAATACGCGAGTTTCTCTTGACTCCTAACTCCGGAAAATTCCACGCTCTTCATATCGAGACCGACAAGTGTAACCAACTGGTCGGTGAGACTTGCATTACTTATATCAGCCTTGAAAACTTCCAAACAGCACTCGCAAAAAAGACACCTGAAGGTGCACATCCCGAAGCCTTGAAAGTTGACATGGGGGAGTTGGCGGTGCATACAATCCAGACTGCAGTGAAAGGCAGTGTGAATCCTCGGATAGGCCGCCTAGCACGACGCGTCATTAGGTTGACACATTCAGACAGAGCCGTAATGACCAATGTCCTAACGCCTTATGTTTCCGAATCTCAATTTGAACTGGGTTTAGAAGCCACGCAGTATCCATTCTACAGGTATGTAAAGGAGAATTGGTTCAAGCACACCATACGACGCCTAGATCCAGGAGAAGATAAAGTTACATGGAGACTGTTGGGCCACATTCTTCGAGGCAAAATTCCTTACCCGCAGAGTGTTCCCTGGGCAGATCAACACTGGAGAACTACACTTCGTGATCAATTCAGCTCCTTCCTGCCTTTTGAGCCGGGCATATCCGCAACAAACTATGAGCTATTCTTCATCTTTGCTTACGCTGAATTTTATGGCAACGTCGGACTTTCTTGCCGTGTATTCATGCTAGTGGCTGAGACATATGCAACACAGAAGGATTCACGAAGTTTGCTGCATATTTTGATAGCCAAAAAAGAACACGAAACTTGCTGCTACCGGTGCCTCGTTCGTGTCATACCTCTTCTGGACCACTTGTCTCTCGCGGAGCAGGTCATGACAATGATTGCGCGAGGTATTGAGTATTATCCGTCCTTGGGGGAAACGAGCGGGGAAAAGGGTTGCAGCTGTGCGAATGAGCTCTTCCATGGATTAGAGGAAGATATCTGCAAGCTGCTTGCCAGTGGATATCGTCGAAGAGATCGCCCATACTTTGCAATGTTTGCCACGGTGGCGACAGAACTCAAAGATGGATATCTATCCACGACAGTAGTCGTTTTGTGTAGAACCTTCGGCATACCCATCTATACGCTATTCCAACTCAGAACTGACTCTGGGAGGTCGTTGTTTGATCTTTTGATAAGGGCGGTATTACGGCGTCCGGTTGACTGGTATTATGAAACACAGGCTCGGAAGGATATAGATTTGTCTCAATTCTTCCGAGGTTATGCAGGACAACTCGATAAACTATACCCATGGGAGGCTCGAACCAAGAATACTTTCGCCTTATTGGAATCGTTAGCAAGATCCATGCGCAGTGATGGCGGCAGCCTGGAAGAACACGTTGACCTGTTGTTGAAGTGCGGCGGAGTAGTCCCTTTGCACAAGTCAACCATGGAAAAGATATTTGTCGAACTCATGATCCCTGTCTCACTGCCACGACACGTATCAGCCCGAATCATAACTCTATTCTTTGGAGACTCTATCGAAAAGGACGTTGAAAGTACTCATGGAAATGTTCTCGAGGCAGCAGTCCAGCACAGCAACTGGAACCTTTCGATATGTTTGGTACAGCTACATCCACCCTCAATGGACATCCCGCCGTATTCTGGAGGCTTCGAACACCTCAAAAGGGCACTCCACTGTCATATTTGCCAAGAACGAAACTCCGCACTGACAGAGGTGCAAGTACCCGCGCCTAATTGGAAACATCCATATTTATTATGTTTTATGCATTTTTCAATCATTCAGGAGACGCCTACAGGGGGGGCTCTTGATTTGGAAAAGCGCAGTATTGACGGTTCCCTTCTGGTGGAGTTAGCACCTGCAAAGGAGGACTGAATTCTCTCCAGGTAGATACGGAACTGCTGGGATCTTTCCAAGTCTGTTTTGGCTTCACATATAACAGACAAAGTTGATTTTGATATAAGATCCGCCATTTCTCGATTTTGGCCATTTAATATGCTAGCAACTCTTCGAAGACTAATACGTGATAAAGTTATGGCGGCACGCGTTTGCTTGTTGAATGCAATGTGATATGCCAATTTGACATCCTACATATTGTCTTCGTCATCGCATGCAAAACTGTGTTTCAGAAACATTTTCTCTTTCGGTATGACCCTTTCCAAGAGAACCGTCAAGGTCTAAATGAGGGCAGTCCTTCGGCTCGGCATAGAAAGTTACTCCAAACTGCTTGATCACGGCACAGGGTTCCTCCATCGTAAAAGCATTGTCAATCCCTTCCTGAACCCTTCCACGAAGATTGAGATAACGTGTCATTGAGTACCCAAATACAACCGTCAGCAGGTCAACCTACGAATAGGAGAGGCGCATCAGGCTCCTCATTTCGATATCTCGCATCATCGTGAAGTTCGTGGTCAGGGTCTTGATACCACTTAGCCCCGAGCTGAAGCATCATGGCACAGTGAGATTCCTCCTTCTCATTGTCGTTTGATCTATTCGCTGGTTTGAATTAGTCGAGACCCAAGAACTGTAGCTCTGCCACGGAGCAGAGCTGGGAATAGTAACCACCTTTGGCCGGCCAGCCGTACACAACACCGCCAACGAGACTGCCAAATGCGCATCGAGGAAACCAAGTGACACCAAAGTCATCGTCCCACCCGCCTTCTGTCAACATTTGGAAAGAGCTTCCCTGCGATGTCGATGTAAGAATATGCTAGTAAGATTGAGAATCGTGCAAGAAACTTACAAAAAAGGTGGAAACCAATATGAACAGAATCACGTATCTGGGCATCAGGTCTGGCTCTAGAAGTGAAGGAAGAGGATGGAGGAGAGTTGATGTTGGTGCCTGAAGAGGAGAGGAGAGGGGTAATCATGATTCTACAACCCGCACCTTTTATGAAGGATTGTGACCTCAGGACAACCGCTTCAGACCAACAGCATCGGGAAGCGTATAAGAATCACATGACGTGTTTGGTGCATTCAAAGTATTTAGTAAAACACACCGCCACCACCATACATTCCTTGCCGTTCCAAGAGACAAAAAAGGGGATATAGGTGCAACCAAAAGTCTTGGCCCCGTCGTCATAGGTCTCTAGACAACTACCGATATGTCAGATCATGAAGGACTGACACTACTGCCAAGGCTATGTTGGTGCTACCCCCGTCCACGAAGCGATGTCTATTGGTCGCTGCTATTGGTTGTTTGCTGGTTGGTAGTTACCAACGGCCGTGTGCAGTTGGTGAGTACTGCTTGTGTATGATTCAGACAACATTGAACTCATACAATACGGATCGTCTCTTTGTTTTCCTGAGAGCTACTCCCAATACCCAAAAGCTCTTCTTGTCGTGATTCCCGGTTCTCGTCGTGTAGATCAAAACTAAATGTGCCGATTCGGCGGAATGTTTTGGTTGGAACAGGGCTTTCAGTGTGCGGCGAACCAAAATCATCAGTTTCTCCCAGCCCGCCATCGACAGGAACAACAATCAAGCCTTCATAACTTTCCCAGACCGACTGCTCGTAACGATCGGTTTGACATTGCCCGAGCTGGAGGGGTATACAGTAAACGTTTATCCATTTTGAGCCCGGCATCTCCTCTGGAAGGTCGAGCGTGCATGAGCTCGCGAATCGATTTACCAGCTGGTCTATCCTGGCAGCTTCGCAAAGGCCTCCGGGTGGTGTGATTCCAGATAATCTGTGAAACTCTTCTGACGATATGATCATAGCCTCGTATTGATCTTCCTCTTTAGACCTTTCCAGGCCTGGACTAGTTTTGAGTAGCTGGCACGGACGCATATGGCACTCTATGTCGATATAGCCAGATGTGATTGCTCCAGTGGCTGAAGATGAGTAAGAATCTCCAGACTCAACATGAACATTAAGAACCTTTGCAAGCTCAATTTCCTTCTTGTTCCAAAGCCAAGGTATGTACTGTTCGAAAAAGTCGACCTCGCCTTCTATTGACGCCCAGCTCCATGACGGGGCCCGATAAGATTGTGGTCGACAATGGGTTGAGCCGGCCTTAGGCCGCCAGAGTAGGCTTTGCTGAAAGTATCGACCGCACCAAAGGCCGGCAATATATTCAGATTTGGACGTATCAGCATCTGCATAACGTCTATCCTCAGCCATGGTGATGATTCGTTCCACCAAACCCTGCAACGCAACTAATGTATCGGAACTGACCGAAAGGCGTGCTCTGGAATATCGGCTTATGAAGTCATTCCAGAACCTGGATGGTGGCTCATCCACATTTGAAATTCTCATAAGTCTTTGCCGTAGAGACGACAGGCTTGCATCTTCGTTCAAGGGGGTACTAAACTTGGGATCCAAGCCCAAAGGAAACGTCTCGCTTGCTTCGGTAGTAGCACAAGACCAGACCATCTGCTTGGAACCGAATATCAGGGCCCGCGGCGATAGTAGAAGCTCTTGCAGGGCCCATGCACGACGACTAAGGGGACTTTCATTGATAGTTCTGTCCAACAGTCGTTCTGCTTGGTGCGGATATACAGCCCATGGATAGCTGAGCTTTGGATATCGATAATTAGGCATCATGTTCACCACGCACGGCCGAACCGTTCGTGGATCTCTGCGGCTGAACATGGGATCTTGGACACTCAAGCCTCCAGCAGCGGCGAGGGTGATAGCTGCAAGGCCATAAATATCGCCCATTTTCGATGACTCGGTGATCCAGTCTTCTTTTGAATCTTGAATGATGCATAGAGAATCTACCCATAGATACTCGTAGCCAAGATCCTTTGTGGTGGCAATCGCGTCTTGGATGGTCGGGGGTAGGCTAGGCAAAGGAATCTGCTGCTGGAACTCGTCAAGATTAGCTTGGTTGAGTGTGACATTATTTTCAGATCCCCAGCAATAACTCAGTGCAAGGTAGGACACTGGTTTAGTTTTGTCGCCTGAAATGATAAGCCTTGGGCTTTCAGACTTTGATCCCACATGAAGGAGTCTTGTTGGTCGCCATCCGGGCTTTTGGTGGCGGAATGCTTTACACTTTGGATGGGAACGATCGCAGCCCTTGATCCATTTTAGTGCGAGTTGAAGATTCTGACTATTCATAGTCGAAACATGCTGCCCAGGAGTAGTCTTGAGGATATGGCTGGAATCGGTTTCTTCTCCTGTTAGCAAGCGTCAAAGATCGAATATAGAAATATTACCTTGTAGTGGCCGCAAACGTAGATCGATGTAGAGCTTGGTAAATACAGAACCCTTATTAGGTCTAATCTGTAACCAAAACTCATCCGGGAGGTGACTTTCCAAAGTAATGTCATTAATCGTCATGCTTGTCCTCTCTTCCCAATCCAATGTTCCACTAGGGTCGCGTTCAATCGACCGATACGCGAAGCAGAGGTGAAGTTCCTCAGAAATATCCAACTCTTTGAACGTCTCCTTAGACGCATCATCGAAGGCGTGGGCGATGATGATGCAAAGATGGCAACCGGAGTGACTTGTTTCTGCGAGGAAGTCTCGTTTGGTCTTTGACCACTTCGCCCATCCTGATACATCGGAAAGTCTATCCCAATGTTGTCTATTATCGCTGATATACTGGCGTTTTTCAAGGTTGTATTGGGACCAGTGGGTCTTGCAGGTTATCGGTCCGCATCCGACCATTGATTGTGAGCATGCGTGACTACATGCGACGCAGAGCCGTGATCTTTCTAATGGTACTGGCCGCATTTTAGTCGTCTGTTACGATCTCAAAATGTATATGAGACGATTAAAAGGTTGATAAGTAGAGATGGATGGCTCGTATAGATATGGACGGAAATAGTCGGTGTGACTCACTCGGGCGGCCGACACAGACTAACTTTTACTTTCGTTTCAAGTCCGGACCAAGGATTATAAATAGTATCATAATCTTAGAAGGCGTCTCAGCAAGAGTGAAATTATAGTGCCTATAGTTAATGGTGGGCAATTTGCTTGTGCAAGTTAAGCCAAATTTCTCCACTTAGATTAAGCATAGTAAGTATCCATAGCACAATTCAACGTCAGGATTGGCAGGAAGATGATATTGAGAGAATAAACGGAGAAATAAAATATGGTGATTTAACTTTATAATAAAAGGTCATACTTATTAACAGACAGGAGTCAACTAACGCTTACCATACCCAACAGACCAAGCCTGTTCCCATCTCATTCTCGAGTATAGACCAGTTTCCCACCACTCACTCTTCCTTCCCTAACTTCACTCAATCCATGCAATATACCCTCCAGTCCACTGCCTCCCCTGTTCAGATAGACCCTCGGTGGTTTAATTGCTTCCTCTGCAAAGAACTTCTCAGCCATCTGGACAAACTCCTTCTGAAACTCAAAGTCCTCTGGTATAGCGTCAAACAACTGTTTTTCATACATCCAAGGGTCCCCGAAAGCGGAGTGTGCAAGGATAGACCTGGCGTCCACCTGAGGGTTAAGACGCTTGACTTCCTCTTCGAGGCCGGGTATGAGAGCGACGTATCTCGCATTAGCTGACTTGTCCATGATGGACGCGGCAAGGGCCGTGCTGGTTTCAGTAGGATAGGTGTCGAAAACGTAGTTGACTGGCCCATTGGCTAAGCGCAGGATGTCTTGGGAGAGGGTGGCGGACTTGTAATCAAGTACATGGTCGGCACCAAGACACTTGAGATATTTGACGTGGGTGGGCGATGAGGTTGTGATTACTGTTGCACCAGAGAGCTTGGCGAATTGAATTGCAGAAATGCCCATGGCTGTGCTGCCGCCATATATGAAGATGTGATATGGCTGTTGAGGTGCTACACTTGGAAGAGGAAGCTTTAATGTTTGATATAGCCCAACACCCTTTGCATTATTATTAGCACATGACCTTCCAACTTTGTATCGGTGGGAAATACCCGGAACATACCATTGTTATAAGGGCGATACCTTGTGTCGCAGCTTCGGCATCGCTGAGATTTTCGGGTATCTTCATCTGGATGTCACCCTTGACATGAATCAAGTGTGCAAAAGCGCCATCGTTCTTCCGTAGGATATTCCTAAACCATTTTCAGTAACCCGTCTCACATCTAATATTCACCAAACTTACTGCCCTGATATGACGCCAGCGACACGATCTCCAACTTCGAAATCCCTAGCTACTCCTGGTCCAACCTCAACAACTGTTCCAGCATAGTCTGACCCAACAGATAAACCAACGCGGCTTTCACCCTCTTGTTCTAGGTCTAGATTATAAATATCATCGGGGTTGATGGCCCATGCAGTGGGTCTCACTCTAATATAACCGTGTTCGAGCTCAGGGATGGTGATCTGCTTGATTTCTGCCTTGCCTGGGGCGACATTGACGATACCTGTTGTTGATCTCATGCTTCGTAATATCCCCTTGGGTCTAGAGAAATATCGGAATGAACTTTTGTATGTCTGGATGTTCTTGTAGGTGCTGGTCGTTTTTCGACTCTTCCCAATATACTCATTCTCATATGTATGTATTTATGTATCCCTTGCTAGAACATTTATAATCTGCCAAGTATTTAAGAATGCTTATACAATGGTGGTAGGCATTCCATTACTAAGCTTGTTATCGGACATAATCTTCAACGTTGACATTTGTCATCCTGGCTTCCTATTTTGACTTGAAGTTTCAAGCTAGCATCGACGCCAAGATTAAGCATAATTTACCTCACCAAAACCAGTAGTCGTGATCTTACTGCTGCCCACGTCATCAACGCATATGACATTAATAAAAGACTTGCATCATGCAACTTTATCCTAGACCATCTTCCATTCTCATCTACATTACTCATCTTATAACCTCTCCCATCAGATCCATTCTATCAAGGCTCATTCTTACAGTGCCATCGCAACAGCACCAGCGGCAGCAGCAAAAGCACCAGCAGCCTTGACCACAACACCGGCAGCAGCAGAGTCAGTAACCTCAGGAGTTACCTCGAAGGTGGTGGTGCCAAGAGCAGCGTATGTCTTGCCATTGGAGGTGATGACAGGGCCTTTATAATAACCTTCAGAATAGATGTATACATCGGTCGAACCTTCACCAGCCTCCACCTTATTACTGCCGGTGACCTCAGGCGTCACCTCGGAGGTAGTAGTGCTGAAAGCGGCATACGTCTTGCCATTGGAGGTAATGACAGGGCCGGTATATGTACTATCCGCTTCCTCGCCGGCATCTGTCTTAACAGCGCTGGATTTAACGGTGGTGGTCTCATCACTAACAGATACAGCGGCGGTCGTCTCAACAGCGATGGATTCAGTGGTGGACGTATCATCGCTACCAGATGCGGTGCTAGTCTTGGGTTTAGGCGCTGTAGTCTCAGCAGCCATTGGGTCGTGTTCCAAGAACGAAGGTGTTACCGTCTCAGTGCCCTTGTACAGAGGACATCCGGGGACATTCTTGGGAGGAGCACGACCACCACCGCAGTCGACACCCTCGCAAATCTCGAGAGTATCGGAGACATACCAAACAACACGCTCATAGGTATTTCCGTATCCAGGCTCAGGTCGAACGGTGACTGTGCTGGTAAAAGAGGTACATCCCTCGATATCTGTCTTGGCTGCGATAGGAAGGGCGTAGAGAAGAGCGGCAAGGGCGATAGATCGGGCCATTTTGAACGAGTGTGTAGTGGTAGTAGTATCGGCGACTGTATGAGGTTTGAAAGTAACGAATGTGAGTTCAGAGATACTTGGCGTAACGAGTCTTGCTACTTTTGGGGCCTTCGACTCATCTTAAAGCCCCTGCCAAGAAATGCGCTGTGCCGCAAATTGGCGGTGTCTTACCACCGGCCCAACTGTCACGCCGATGGTCCATCCAATATGGCGCTATCTTGATCCTTCGGTGTTATATGCAGGGGGCTTGGACTCGAGATTGTTAAGCGATAGTGCCGCTAGTATACGCGAATAGTACGCCAAGCCGTGATGAGTACAGGGATTGTTGCCTTGTGGGGCGTTAACAGAAGCCAGAAATAGACAGACACGCTTGCCGCAGTTATGGCACGGGCAATGTCTAGAGAACTTTTGTTGCCGTTCAAGAAACCTCCAGGAGTCAGGTGACAAAAGGTATATATATCTCGGTAATGACCCACCACAAACGAAGAGCTCCCTCCAATTGCACCACTGATTCGTCAGAAGCACTTTGCGTCTAAGCCTCCATTACATATCGAGTCAGAATTTTACCGAAATTGGCGCCGGTTTTTGAGGCTGAAGAAGCTGGCATGAGCTGCATAATGTATCATTCTGATCTTGATCAATCGCAAACCTCAATTCCAGTTGAGTTGCGACTTTTATCTGTATACACTGGTCTGCTTTAGGAGCCCCGAGCTGGCTTTCTATCTTCCCTAGGTCCGGTACATCTTCCAGATCAAGACTAAAACTGCAAAAGAATGTATGGTGGTAGTAACTACTTTGAAGAAACTAAGCTTCATATTATTCACCTCGATAAGATACTCATATCACCTGACAGTTTGCAAGTACTATTGTCAATATGCCTTAGAGTAATTTCAACCTTCATGTTATAACAATCATAAAATGTTACACGGTTTAAGGTACAGCTTATATATATTCATACTATAATTGGCTCTGCGACCATTGAATTGGTATGCTATATACTCGGCATTTGTCGTTAAAATGTGCCTGACAAGGAAAATTTTGACATTGTTTTCCAAGGGGAAATATATTCTCACCCCCGCATTTGGCGCATTCCCAAAGACTATACAAGGTGGATATCTTAATCCTTTTTCTGTTTGATTCGTAGAACAACCGGTGCTGTTCTGTCGTACCTAGTAACACCTCTAAACGAATGATCATATCTTCAATAGCTTCCGAGTCTGGAATTGGTGCATCTGGTAACTCGGGATCGATCAAATTGTTAAATTCCAGTTTTGGGTAGATTTGCACTATCCCTCGAAGGTATTGCATTGTATAACCTTCTGTGGCTGGAATCCATGCCGATGTTGTCGGAGGTCCTTCGTCACTAAAGACAACCGGATCTGGCGGATTGCATATAACTGGGCAGTCTTTTGAGTCAATCGTGATAGCATCACTTTTTGCAGTCTCATCTTGTTCCAATTCAGCATCTCTCCTTATCGAGATGACCCGTAGAGATAGGAACATCAATGTCTGCAAATGAGAAGATATGTGAAGAGCCATGTAATCATGTTCGGTGTCGTCGGGTCTTCCATTGGAATTCGGTATGAAGCTCGTGGACGACGCCGCCAGTTCTGTTCCCGTCTTGAGCTTCTTGTTAACCGTTTCGATAATAGACTGATGATCTTCGTTCTGCATATCAGGATCCCGCGCTACGTGGAAGCGGCATAATAAGCACTCGTCCTTTGGTCTATCCTTGTGCACTTCGCTCTGATCAGCTACTATTCGAAGTTGTTCCTCATCAAATAACATCGGTTGATGAGTTTGTCTCATATGCTGGAAGAGGTCTTCTTGACGT
This sequence comes from Fusarium chlamydosporum, assembly GCA_014898915.1. Classification (NCBI taxonomy): domain Eukaryota; kingdom Fungi; phylum Ascomycota; class Sordariomycetes; order Hypocreales; family Nectriaceae; genus Fusarium; species Fusarium chlamydosporum. Next base: position 243,675 of record JAAVUD010000119.1, read on the forward strand.
CCAAACGATGAATAGGTATCCGAACAAAGGGGGCAAAGCCAATGTGATGAGAGGTGAAAGGTCTGGTACCATAGAGAGTTATGATTTCGCATGTGACTGGTCCATTCTCGAAAGCTGCCATAGCTAGGCGACACAGAGCAGTTTCTGGCAAGACATACATACGGTTTCAGGTCATTGTCCAGATGTCGTCTATCAAGTCAACTCAAACCCTCAGCTATATAACGCGATATAACATACCTCCAACGGAAAGGGTCCAGGTCTGAGCTGTTCAATGGCTCAGCACACCACTCGCAGAGCATTAACTCCTTCCTTCCCACCCGAGGTGGTAGGGGATAGGAACTCTGATTGATAAGAACAGAACTGGTGCGATTGGTGTCCAAATCTGGCACACCGAGATCTCGAAATCGTTTCCGGAAAACACGAGTATCAAAAGACGAGGGCCCGATCGACTGGTCATATATTTCAGAACGTGGCAGCCCGGGTTGTACTGTATTCTTTGAGGGCGTTCCTGCTATCAACTCCCCGCTATCGTCCTGCTCTTCGTGAACCAAGGAACGTGTTCGCTGAGGCTGCGGCACATGCCTTGTAGCCAAGTGAGTTCGCCTAGTCTCTAACAGCGTCAGTCTGGTGTGTCTATCAAACATGGATGTAGACAGAAGATCTTGGAGAGAGCGATCGGCCAAAGGATATAGGCTTTGCACGCAAGCTCGGAACAGATTGTGAGTCGGTCCGAGGTCAGCTTCCATGCCAAATTCCTGACTCCTCTGTTCTCTACTGCGTCTGGTAGAATTTCTAATAGCCCTTGCAAGCCGGCCCAGTTGTTCGAGTGTTTGTTCCACTTCTTGAAGGTGGACTTCGTGTTCTTGTAAGAACGTTAAAAGTTCGCCTCCATCCCCCATCGGGCACTGATGCGTGCATTGTGTAACTAATGCCTTGTTAGACTGCCTATACAACTTTAGGTTGATCATGAAACAAACGCAGAGTTAAACACCTTCCTAGACAGTCAAGCGCGCGAAGAACAACATCTTTGACATCTGGTGCACTCCTCAAACGGCGATCGAGGCACTGACTCGGGTGGGCGAACACACCGAGGTAAGCAGCCCATGTCAGAAACCTCTGCTGATAGTCTTCGAGTAAGTCGGAGACTGGACTCAAGCCTTTATGCTTAGTCAATTCATCGAATAAGTTCTCACAATCAAGGGACAGGGTCCTGATTGCGCCGTAATCTTCGGTTTGCTCCTCGACCATAATGATGATAGTACGATTACGTGTTGATATTCTTTCTAATGAGGGGTGAGAAGCCCTGTTATATGCTTCTCCTTGTCCTCTCACAATGTTCGGGTTTATAAAATTCCGCGAGCGGGGAAATATCTGTTGGAAATGAAATCAGGCTGTCGAGGCTGGATGCCTCTCAACTCCTATACTATTGTACCAATTGCTCATTTACTACTGGACTCGCTGTCCTTCAAGTTCTTCAAAGAAACGGCGTCATCTTTAAATTTATGATGCCATATCTGACAGATTGCCAAGAGTGGCGACTACTGCAGGAAGTTGCGACACCGTTGTCATATCGAAAGTCGCTCTACCAGCCTTCGTCGAGCAACTGGCTGGTTAGTACCAACCGACAGAAGCAAGCTGTGGATCTACAGCTAAGAGAAATCTTTCTCCGAAGAGATGAAGAGCTGTATCTCACAAAGGAAGACTTCCAGGATTTCAGAGACTATCTCAGTCAATTATGCCGTTTTTTGGACCTGGCCATTAACCCTGCTGTGACACAAACAATAGGAAAGGATAGATATTACCCACATCTATCAGGGCTAGCACGGTTCCTACAGACCTCGGACCTGAACGAGGATGTACGGTTTGACCTGGTCACTGGGGCTGGCGATCCCCTCTTTGTTCTTTCGAATGATGAAAGCAGAAAGGTTGTGGAATTGGCAAGATTAAACAACAGGCTAATTGAAAAGGCTCTTGGGACGGGTCACGAAGAAGATACAAAGTTTTACCCAACACAGAGAAATACCAACACATGGATGAATGTCAAACTCCGGGATCAAACATCCACGTTGTTACGGCTGCTGTTCAGAAGATTCACTTGTAAAACAACTCACAAGCTTCTTATGGACTTTTCGTCGATGTGTCCGGGTAGCTGTGACCCTTCTATTTTACGTCTACATATTTCAACATGCATTGGCGAAACCAACAATGACAACTGGCAGGAAATGCAGTATCATCTTGAAAGGTATGTGTGACTGAAACATTTTGGCTCTTTTCCCATCGTTGACATACATCCAGAAAACCTTCTTGCAAGCGCGAAATCCAGGATGTATGCTCGGAAGTCACTGCATTGCTTCCTTCAGACCAAGAGCTTTGTCTTTTATGTCACGACGATCGACTTCTTGGAGCGTGGGCTCCGAAGGTGCTTGCTGATAGCAGAATAAATCATCTGGAAAAACAGTCTCTTTCGGAAAGGATCGCAAACGGTGTGTTTAAGCCTCCCACAGTCAGCTATTATCTCTCGCAACTTGAAGGTAGCCAGACGTCTACACCACGGTATCATCTTAAACAAAAGAGGGCTCTAGCTGTTGAGCTCGGTCATTGTCTTTTGAATTTCTTTGATGCCACCTTGGATCCCGATGATATCTACTTCTTCGGCCGACTCAGCAACAACGGGTTGAGAGAACGGAGCTATAGGACATTTTCATCACGACTACCGACTTCCCCCAATCTCCGTCTGTTTCAGATCGGTCATCCAGTACTGTTATCTTTTGCAAAGATCTTGTTGGAACTCGACGACGGGGAAGAGATTCCGATTAAGATAAATCTCGAGCACGGAGAACACAACCGGCTGGCATGGATGAAGCTTTTGTCAGCCTTGCAAAACCGAGGGGAGGGTCCGGACCTTTCTTACCCCAAAGCTGTTCGTGGATGCCTCAATTTGCATAGCCAGCTTCAACATGTCGATACCACAAGCAGGGACTCCGATATGACGATACGTGAGAAAATCTTTCAACACATTGTACAGCATCTAGAGGATTCGTTGGAGAGTTCTTTATCACCTAGAGAAAAGCAACAGAAGAGGAAACTGCGATTAGACGTAGATAACTTTGAAAGCTCTGATGTACTCGTGCAGCCTTGTGCTAGTACTTCGGGAAAACACGATATTATCCCTTCTGCGCCACCAGAGAAGCGCCCCAGGACAGACAGAATACCCATAATAAAGGTCACTGAACAACTTCATGGTACCGAGAGTATAGCAAACAACCTGCCTTCTCGGCTACTAGAGAATGGCCTCGAAAAGGATCAACCTCATCCCATAGCAAAGGGACCTCGGAAGTCAACGAAAAGAGACTTTGGGATCGAATTATGCGTGCCAAAGCAAAGGGCGGATTTCGAAGTCGCCATAATATGCGCTCTCCCCTTAGAGTTTGACTCGGTGCGCACACTTTTTGACGAATGTTGGGAAGAGAGGCTCCATCAGTTCTGCAAGCCCAAGGGCGATCCGAATCATTATGTCAATGGGCGTATAGGAGCCGTAGACGTCGTTGTGTTGCTTCTTTCTGAGATTGGAAAGGTGAGCGCCGCAACTGCCACTGCCTACCTGAAAGGAGCCTATCCTGAACTACAGATGGTCTTGCTGTGCGGCATATGCGGGGGTATCCCAAGTTTGCGACCAGACGATACAAAACAAGAGGTTCTCCTAGGCGACGTAATAGTCAGCTCGAATATGATTCAGTACGATATTGGAAGACGCTACTTAGAGGCGTTTGCAGCCAAGCAAAGTCCACGGCCTCCCAAAAAGCATATACAGAACATGCTCATACACCTGCAAACGGACACGTTTCTCTACGAGATCAGCCAAAGGTCCGCTGATATCCTCGAAGAGATCCAGGAAGCTCGGCCGAGGTACAGATATCCCGGAACAAGTCAAGATCATCTTTTCGAGGCAACCTATCAGCATATACATGTCAGTAAGGAACTATGTACTTGCTGTAAGATGACGAACATGCCCTGTCTTCTATGCCATGCTTTACCCTGCAGTGAGGCTGGTTGCGACAAGAGATACTTGGTAAGAAGGAGACGGTTAGAAGAAAAGCGAGATTCGGAAGAGCGTGGCCTTGCACGAGAAGCACAGAAGCCTTCTATATTTCTAGGAAGGTTCGGATCTGGAGATACCGTGATGAAGTCAAGCAGGGATCGAGATATACTGGTCGCGCAACATGGTATCTCAGCCCTGGATATGGAGGGAGCTGGTATATGGGATGATGTCCCCTGCATCATCGTCAAGGGTGTCTGTGATTATGCAGATAGCCACAAGAACAAGGTATGGCAAGACTTTGCATCGGCTACGTCAGCGGCTGTTGTAAAAGCATTGTTAGAGCGTTATATTAGGACGGAGAAATAGTAGTTTAGGGTGCTTTGGTAAAGGAAACAATCTGGGATGATAAGACTTGGCTAGATGTTTATATTAGGTATGGCTTTGACCCATTCAAGGTTCCAAGTATTCGCAGGAGCAAACTTCCTTGCAAAGTGAGCTGCGATATCGCTTCTCTTGGCAACTCAGGTACCCTCGAATCCTTGCACATACTCGATAAATCGAATAATCGAGGCAACACGTCCTGGTCTCATAATACGCGCGTGCAGACCGATGGACATCATGGTAGCGCTCTCACCCGATTCGCTGTACAACACGTCAAAAACATCCTTGAGATAATCAAAGAAGTCGGTGGATCCAGTGAATCCTGGTCCAGTCTGTCCACCCCAAAAGCGAGCAGCGTTGGTATCTATCGCGTAGGGAAGGACGAGCATTGGTCTGCCTGACACGTCTGCGAAATAAGGACGGTCATCGTTTGTTGTTGCGGAATCATACAGAAGGCCTTCCTCGGTCATAACGCGGCGACTGTCGTTCGTGATGGGTGGCCTTGGAAAAGCACCTAGTATCCTTTTCCCCGTAAGCTCGAGTGTTTGTTCGATAGCTCGACGGAGATCTGTCCTTTCTTTTTCCTCAGTGAGGTCTGTGCGACTGATAGAGCGTGTACCATGGGAGATCATGTCACAATCTTCGGTTCTCAATGCCTCTGCAAAGCCCGGATTGACAACGAGCGCCTCGGATGAGACAAAGACACTGTATGGAACATTGTGCTCCATCGGCGAGAGATCAGAGGCGGTAGAAGTTCGATGTAGCTGCAACATGTTGCACAATCTAGCACTTGTTCCGGCATACATGAATGCTGTCTTTTGCCTGTTTAACTGATTCGAGTAGAGGGCCTGTCGTACTGGTTAGTTCACAATGCGAAGGGGATAATCTAATGATTAGCCGCAACAACTGACAAACAGGTTGAGAATCTCTATATGCTCGATCGACGCATCTTCATAAGGAATATTAAAGAGTGCCAGTGCTTGCTCAAAGAAGTCCTTCCCAGGAGGACTATTAGTAGACGCAGTGGTACCGTTGGTAGGTACATGCTCTGGTATTGCAGCCTCCACAAACTGGTTGATTTCAGGTTGTCGACTAGCATCCATAGATTCCGCAAGTGCCAGAACTACTAAGAGTTGACAGAGTAATGTTCGATTTTTAGACTCAGGTGAGTCACTTGTCATGTATATGTTATGGAGATTCTGGCGAAACCTCGTCAAGCGAAAACAGTGCCAATCGTGGCCGAGGTAAATGCTGAATTGGTCAAGTAGATAGATGACATACGGGTATGGTGGAAGTTTGAGAGTGCATTGTGCATCTGTAAGATATACTAAGCATGTCTGAGACGTATACTGAAAGTCGTCACTTACGAATGGTGTCGAACTCGAGTCCAAAATATTCATATTTCGGCGGCTGCGGTGAGCTTGGATCCGAATAATCACTACGCGCGTGAGTCTGTAATGCGTTGGGCGACAAGTGAGAGAACTGAATCTCTTTTAATCTCGACACAAAAACATCGGCATCCGGATTCTCTGCAACGGGATCGAAAGGCTGTCGTGCACTCTGTTGAATTGCAGCAATTTGATGCGGCGAATCATCGTTTGTGTTGTGTGTATGCGTCGGCGCTGTCTCGAGACTGTTGAGGCGCGAGAGACTTTTCTCGAGTTTGTCCAGGTATGTTTTTGAAACTGTGACTTCACGTTCACGGACTGCGTAAGTGCAGGGCTGATTCGCTGCCGCACAATTCCGGCAGGGTGTTTCTGTTACGCACGTCAGATCAGGTCAGCACAATCGTCAATGGATCGTACCTCTAGTACATTTCACTTTCTGCTTATGGCATCGATGGCATGCTAAGCCTCTATATTGTTTCGCCTTTAGTGGCATTGTCTTACCTTATGTATGGTTGGGTCTGTACGAGTAGAAAATTAGATGTAACTTGAACCTTACAAGGAGAAGTGATGGAACTATTAGTCCGGGTATGTTATCTTGGTGATTAGGAATAGATAAGGCTAACCGACATGGGTCTGGGGTTATGTGGGCCTATATGGGTGACACCAACAGTATCCTCCCCTCCAGCGCTATAACAAGCCGAACAAGGATGACAGAACGATACGTTGCTCAGCCTAAACCGTTTTGTGCTAGTGATGAGGCTCGGATGATAATATAGAGGAGTGATCTACCAAAATCTGGCTAAAGGATGCGGCTCAGCTTTACCCTGGACTATTTTTGGTTACTTGAGTATTGAACAGTGAACAAGTGCCGGGGACGTCACAATACCACCTCGGTGCCTACTTGGTCTCTGATAGTAACCCAGGCTGTGAGGTTATCCAAAGGTGCTACCCGTCAAACCCTTTGAATAAGAACAGCGATGAAAATATCCCATCAAGATAAGCCATGCCAAGATTCGGATGTAGATACAGCAATTGGTGAGTCGGTAAGACCTAAGCTCTTGGTAATTGATCAGCCATCAAGTGGGAATTGCACCTATCATAGCAAGACTGCTGGGAGTGTACTTTACCTTTGAAACCCCGACCATTACGAGTGTAACCATCACGTGACTCAACCATTGGACTTGCCTTCAGTCAAGGCTTATTTGTACAGCTGTACAGAGTAGACGGCAAGAAATCAACACCGAGGAAATTGCCAAGACTATTTATTACGTATGTTGCCGAGCCACAGCCGTAGCCATAGCGCAGAGTGATCCGCGCTGGGTTTAACTTCTTTCTAGTCAAATCTTGAGTGGAAGACTGAGAAATAATGGACGGCCCATGCGTCATCTGAACGAGTACTGACCGAGTTTTAGTGTAAACTGCTAAACCAAGACCGAGCACTAAACGATTTACTACGAGATCTGTCTCGGTCCTCAACTCGTTCTTTAAGTTTCAAGCCACATTCCCTTCGCGGACTGGAGTTCTTCAGAGGCGCAGTAAGCATTTTCGGTCTTTTTTTTCTCTTTCTTCTTGCACAGCCCGCCAATGACACGCGTTTGCAGTCGTGTTTTCCAATACGTCAATGCTTTAGTTTAGAATGGCTCAATAAAACACCGAGTTGGTATTAATATCTTACTAAATGATTTTAAGGGTCGGGACTTGGGAGTACCCCCACTCGCACTATATATTTCTTTTCATCACCATCTACCGTGTCTGCGTTCTCTTTTCGGCAATTGGTATCTGTACCTGTAACATGTCAAACTCAAATTCTGATTCCTTAGCCAAGGGCCAGAAGGCTCATGATGCAGAACATGGCGCCGACGTGTCTTGGGATGCTCCACCTCCATATGAGCTGCACTCTTCCGGCTCCGTTCTCGCAAGCTCAACATTTGTCAATTGTAAGATATTTTGTCTCGTCGCGCCTTTTCAATGCTGACAACTTTGCCAAGCTCATGGAGGACTCGATATCGAGTTCTCGTCGCTTGATCCTGATGAGGTCAATAGGCTTCTGCCACCTCCAAATCCCTACGATTTTGAATCTCCTAGCGAACTCTCCGCTGCCACTTCCTCCAGGACTTGTCCTACTCTCAATATCGTCATCCAAGTAGTAGGCAGTCGAGGTATATTTCAAACTATCTATTAAGCTACTCCCATACTGACAAAAATTCAAAGGTGACGTGCAGCCCTTCATCGCTCTCGGCGTAGCACTCCAACGATACGGCCATCGCGTGCGATTGGCGACTCATGATACCTTTGCCGATTTTGTCCGTTCATCCGGTCTGGAATTCTACCCCATAGGCGGAGACCCAGAAGATCTCATGGCTGTAAGTATATTCCTTCTTACCAATACTAGGATGCTAAGTAATCTCCCAAGTACATGGTCAAAAATCCCGGTTTGATTCCTTCAATGCAAAGCCTTCGAGGGGGCGATATTGGTCGAAAACGTGTAATGATACGCGATATGCTAAGAGGTTGTTGGAACTCATGTGTGAAACCGGATCCGATATCAAACCGCGCATTTGTCGCCGATGCTATCATCGCAAACCCTCCGAGTTTCGCACATGTTCACTGTGCCGAAGCATTAGGCATTCCACTTCACATGATGTTCACGATGCCTTGGACAGCAACACGATCGTTTCCGCATCCTCTGGCTAACGTCAAGTCTAAGAAGAATATGGATCCCAGGGCTTCCAACTACCTCAGTTATGGTGTTGTCGATTTGATGACTTGGCAAGGGTAAGAGTTCATGGCGGTTGTCGCTTTATAGTGCTGTACTAACAGAACCCACTGTAGACTTGGAGATGTCATAAACTCTTGGAGAGTCAGTGACTTGTGCCTCGACCCTTTGGCCGCTGCCGTTGGTCCCGACATTGTTCAAATCATGAAAGTACCATATACCTATTGCTGGTCGCCAGCTCTAGTCCCTAAACCGAGTGATTGGGGAGAGAGCATCGGTAAGATATTCGGGAATCAGGATTGTTCGATATAGCGCTAACAAAATACTAGACATCTGCGGATTCTTCATGCGAGACGAACCTGCCTACACACCACCTCAAGACCTTGCGAACTTCCTGGCCAATGGGCCACCACCGGTATACATCGGATTTGGAAGTATTGTGATTGATGACCCAACTGCTTTGACAAACATTTTAATAGAGTCATGCAGACTCGTAGGAGCAAGGGTTATTATTTCAAGAGGCTGGAGTAAATTGGGTGGCGATGACCCAAATAGTGACTCTGTCTTTTACTTGGGCGACTGCCCTCACGGTATGTTATCTTTGAGTATTTCGAACCGTTTGCTCTAACATTCTGTCCGACAGAGTGGCTGTTCAAGCGTGTCGCTGCTGTGGTCCATCATGGCGGCGCGGGTACCACGGCCTGCGGTCTTGTCAATGGTCGGCCAACTACTATTGTGCCATTCTTTGGAGAGTAAGTTTTCCACTATCGTCATCACCCCTTTTATTATAGACAGTGTTGGTAACAATTTCACAGTCAACCTTTCTGGGGAAGTGTAGTTGCGTCCAACGGAGCAGGTCCACAGCCCATTGCTTACAAAAGCATCTCCGTCGACAATCTTAGTTCAGCTATTCGCTTTTGTCTTAGCCCAGAGGCTCAAGATGCAGCAAACACCTTGGCTATCAAGATGAGACAAGAAAAAGGTGTCGAGCAGGCTGTCAATTCATTTCATCGTCGTCTCCCTGTAGACAGCATGGTTTGTGATCTACTGCCCGGCAACGCTGCCAGATGGCAGTACACTGGAAAAACAAAGAACGCACCAAGAAGTCCCGTCAAACTATCCAATGAAGCCCTGAAAATTCTTTTGGATGCGAAAAAGGTCAAGTTGCAAGATTTTAAGCCGTAAGGAACACTGCCATCTCCTGTGGCCTGGGCATAACTGACTTGTCTTTTTAGACTCCGGCCGAGGGAATACCACGTTCAGAACCAGAGATGGGATCCCATCACCGCTGGTTCTTCTTCCGTTCTAGGTACAATGACTGATTTTACCTCTGCCCTAGGAGGCGCTTTCATTGATCCTTTCACTGAAATGAAACGCGTCCGATCTGATGGATCTCGTAGATCAGCTGGTACAGCGACTGCGATCGCAAGCGGACGAGCACTCCAAGGAATGACCACAGCCTTAGTTAAGGGAACCATCGTTGACGCACCACTGGCTTTTGCCGAGGGCTTTCGAAATACACCACGGTTATATGGTGAAAAGGTGCACGATTATGGACCTGTGACAGATTGGAAAAGTGGTGGCACAGTTGCAGCCAAGGTATGTTTCAGAATCCCATCTTTCTGGCAGAACTATGCTAATTCGGTCAGAATTTTGGAATGGGTTTCTACGAAGGCGTAACTGATATTGTCACGAAACCAATGAAAGGAGCCAAGGAAGAGGGTGCATTGGGATTCTTTAAAGGGGTTGGAAAAGGGTCGATGAACCTCATTGCAAAGCCTGGTAGTGGTAAGTCTCAAATGCGATGCACCCAGGTCCCTTATTATTGTGACTAATAGAATTTACAGCAATGTTTGGATTGCTTGCATACCCAGCACAGGGTGTGTATGAGAGTGTCAAGGGCCTCAAGAGGAATAGAACCCAGGAATTGGTACAAGCTGGCAGACTGGATTCAATGAACGAGAATCAAAACAGATCGGCCAATCACGAGGCAGAACAGGTTTTCCATAAATTCTGGGAACTTGTTATGTAAAATAATTTACTTGAAACTACACGCTATAAGGCTATAATTGTAATTCAACTATTGCATTCACGGAAGATGATCCTTCAACTATAAAACATAATGTCCTGGGAAAAAGAAAATAAGACAAGAATAGATGGGAGTGATTTCAATCGACCTGGCCCACCAGACGAGTAGAAAAAAGACAGGTCTCGGAGGGAGTCGAACCCTCGCTGGCGGAATCAGAATCCGCAGTCATAACCGTTAGACCACGAAACCAACGATTTTTGATGTCTCATCTATTCAAATTTGTAATCATAACCGTGAGCCATGGGATTTAATCGAAGACATGCCCAAAATCTGCGCCATCTATCTAGTCAAAACTCGCAAAGCACTCTATTCTTTTCGGGTCATAAGTTCCATTCTTTAAATCTAATAGATTGAATACCTAAGAGAGAATTTAGTTAGTAAAGGAAAATAAATACTCTCTTTTTTTCCTAGTTAGCTGTACATTTTCTCTGTAATGCAACCCCACATGTTTGGTGCACAAGCTCCGAGTAGTAAGGAGAGCACTTTGGGGCCTGTTTCGCAAGTCCTACTCAGGTGCGTTGCACTTGAGAATAATATTTCTTCGTTGTTGTTGATACTGCATTCAGATTGTAGGCCACGTATACAGGAAAAGCCACCTACATTAATACATTCAGAAACTCAATCAGACCTTAGCCAATCCTTGGACCCTATCGATCTCTGCACGAGATTAATCATTGGGAGGAATGCTTGAAGTTATGGATCTCTCAGTGTCTACCCAATCCGGAGCCGCATTCCAACCTACACGCCTCCAACACCACCCGGTTTCGGCGATGCAGTAAGTAATTGGCTGGATGCGACAAACTTCAATGAGCTTGTCTTAATCATATGCCCAATCCTAGAGATATGGCTGTAATCGAGGCGTCTCCTCATATGCCGACGTCAGTGGGAATGTGTCTTACAGATAGGGTGTTGGTGGGTTTTATCTTGCTGCCATTCCCGCCTTTGTTCAATTGATTTCCCTGGACTTCACTTACAAGGCTGCTGACCAAACTCGGTCTCTAAAGACAAGAAACAGATCTTCCAGTAATTTGATATTGCTACATTCGCAATTATGAAAGTCGTCATCGGAGGTTCGACCGGTTTTATCGGCCAAGAAATCGTCCGCCAAGCTCTTCTTCATCCCCTAATCACCAAAGTCGTCACCCTCTCACGGCGCGACCACGAACTCCCCGAGGATCTACGAAAACCAGAAATCGAAGACAAGTTTACGTCGGTCAATTGCTCCGACTTTAAAAGTTATCCTCAATACGTTAAAGACGAAATTTCTGGCGCGGACGCTTGTATATGGTATGCCTGATTGACCTGGGCATTTGCCGAAAACTAACCAAATAAGGCTTATTGGTGTCACCCCAGCCAAATTGAAACAGTACACCTGGGATCAAGTCCGCATGATCTGTTATGAATACGCTCTTTATGCGGCTGATACCTTTGCCAAACTTCCGCGCGAGGGCAAACCGGAGCCTTTGAGGTTTATATACATGAGCGGTTCTAATGCCGAGCGCGATCCTGCAAAGAAGCCCTGGATTCTTGGAGAGTACTGTCTTCTACGTGTATGTATCTTCAGCTGTTTATTTACCACAGACTGACAATATTCTAGGGTCAAGTAGAAAAGCAAATTCTCGAGCGCGCGCAATTGTCAGATGGAAGGATGCAGGTCCTCGTAGCCAAATCAGGGATGGTCACTGATCCGGACATGGGCATTGCCAAGCAGGCTTTTCGTTTCTTCTCGCAGGTCATTGTCAGCGTTCCGAGCATCGGACGTATGGAGATGACGGCTGCTCTGCTGAACCAGGCTTGTCATGGGCTCAAAAAGGATACTTTGTTGAACGCCGACTTGGTGGAGATTGGAAAGAAGGAACTGGCCACGATTGCGAAACTGGGTTAATGGGAGGCTCACCACCTACATGCAACGGGCCAATTGTACACATATTGAGATACCAATGAAATGTTTGAATTAATTATTTACGGACACGCACTCTTTCAAGGACCAGAAATATTCAGCGATTGCACCCAATCATTTATTGTGTGCAATTGCCTCTGTTGCCACCCGGTGTATTATCATTGTACCATTGGCTCTGCATGAGATGATGTGACAAGATCAACTTCAAGTCGGGAATAAACACGATTAACAAGCGTCATCAACTAACAAATTCCCTTTTCTAGAACAAGTTTGTCGCAGAGCGGAGAAAAAGCTCCCTTGGCAGGGGTGACACGAATAGCATCTATAAATCACCAGATTCGGGTCAGTATGACGATGATATGTGGTATGCGACGCGCCAAAGACTGACATCATCCACTAACAGACTTGGCTTTCTGGGGCCAATTCCCCAACGTAAATGCTTATTTTTTGTTTTCGTATTTTGTTACGATCAATTTGATCTTGTAAAGATATACATTATGAGTCATGTTAATAATGAAAAGAGGCAGATAGCTGTCAACCTTGAACAGAGTGCTGATGGAGAGTCGACGCTTCATACTCGTGTTCACAATGATTCTGTTTTGACTACGACTGGACCGAAAGTTGCAAATACGACCGTTGAATCGTTGGAAGTTACAGACGTTGGCTGGCATACAGATCAAATTCGACCGAAAGACTATGCTGTTGATGGTGTGAGGAATGAGGATGCATGGCTTCTTATACGAAGATTCAATAAGGTGAGCCAACAAAATACTCCTTTTAGCTAATAAATGACTAAACAGAAGCAGCGAGTGTTTCATCTCAAGCATGTCCCTAATCATCCTGAGGATGAGTTAGATTTTGAAATTTCTGAAGATGAGCAGTTCTCTCCGAACAAACTCAGAGCACAAATTGAGAGGCTCTACATGGGTGCAGTAAGTTGGCTATAGGCCTGATTATCCTACAGCACTGATAATTTAGATACTCGGCTTCATCATGTTTAGACAACATATCTCAAGACTCCAGTCCTGGCGCGAACCTAGACGAACAGCCGCTTTTTGCATAGTGAGTCACTAACCCGTCCGTCTGGGCCTTGCTAATATTGGAAGACATACTTTACTGCGTGGTATTTCAACTTTCTCATGCCAACGTTCCTAGCAGCTCTGATGGCGATACTTCTCTCGCCCACTGCCCGAGATACCCTGTTCCCGCCCTGTCCACCATCCTTAGTCCACTACCAAGGAGGCCATTTGATAAAGCCACCGGCAGGAATCCTCGGTACTGTTGACTCAGCTACAGGGGCACCGGAAAGTCTTAAGGGAGAAACAGTGGAGCGAGAAGCGAGCAATTTTGCAACAGGGATTGTCGCTCTCTCTATTAACACCTTTGTCGACAAGGATCCTCAACATGATGAGTCACAAAGAGGAGGTGGAAAGACAGCGGATCTACCTGACCCAAGATCAATTGCTACGAGGATAACTACGGCCAAAGATAAAGCTGCGGGGGCTGATAAGCCTTCGTGGGATAAGACAAGGTCGCCTATGCAGGAACTTATGTGGAGTCAGATGAGACCTTTGATGCATTGGATAGGTCGGTTTTGCGATATCTGGGAACGTGGTGCCAAGTAAGTCCACCCTACTACAAATTTCATGCATTGGCGACTAACATATAGACGCAGTCTACTTGAACCTACTGCGCCCTTTTCTAGAGATGTCGCCCGTCGTCGAATCATCAGGTCTACTCTACCATTCCTGATACTATCAATTTTCATATCGCCTTACATGTTTTACAAAATCGCCACACTCGGCATCGGGATTGCATTCTTTGGCAGTATTTCTTTGAGAACGTCTTATAACGGGGTGAAATCAATTATAAATAGGTACGGTTCTTTGAAAGTTGATGTGAGGGTTACTGACATTGTTAGAATTGCTTTCAATGGGATCCCAACAGACTCCCAACTAACAATAACCCTTCTCCGACAAGGCGAGCGAAACAAAGCACCGCTCTTACCACCGCCAGCTCCGAAAGGACCTCCACCTCATGAACCCCATTTCATTGATGATACCGTTGTAAGCGCATCTGGTAACGACAGTCCTCTCGGTGTATCACGACAAGATATTCACGCTGCTGTAAAAAAGGATGCAGGAGTTGTACAAAACACAGGCGGTGATGATCACGAATCGACTGAGTCTGGCAGTGGTGGAAAAAGACGCGGTAAACTTTTGAGCGTCGTCAAACCAGTCGTTCATGCAGCAGCAAAGACAATTATAGGCGTGGACAAAGTCCGTGCAAAAACAGGCTCAGAGTCTGCCAAGAATCGCGTCGGGGCTGCATCACCCAGAGCAGAGCCTCCCATCGCGGGACCTGTCGAGTTTACATGCCGATGGCATGGCGAACGAGGATTCGTGTATCTCACAACCGACAGTGTCTCTCCTGCTTTATGCTTTTCCAAGAAGTCGTCTGTGGGAAATCTGAATACTCCTCAGTATCAAGAGATTCAACCGGAGTGGGTAATTCCCGTTTCTGAGATCGTCACGTTGAACAAGTATTCTGGATACGGAGCCAAGGCGAAGCTTCTTGCGGGCTGGGCTTTGGAGGATGAGATCATTGACGGGTTGGAGGTTGTCGATAACCAGGGAAAGGCAGTGCTTGTTACGGCTATGGTTAGGAGAGATGAGTTGTTCAACAGGCTTTGCTCTATTGGGGATCAAAAGTGGGAGATACTGTGATAAAGGGAAACTCTTTATGGAAAACTATCCATATGTAATAGAAACTTGGATATATCTTCACCCGTAACTTTTACACTACTGTTTTTTCTTCACTAAGAGAGCACGCTTAGTTGAGACCATAATCCTAAAGCAAGACGGTAATGAGCAGCCAATCACATCCGGTATGGTGTAGTGGNNCCTGTACCGGAGTTTCTTTTTGCCTTGTGAAGTGTCAATATCTTTTGCTAGTTTCACTTGAATAGAACAGCCGGAGTGGTTTAAAAAGAACTGGACTGTCATTCTTGTCCATCAACATCATGCTACATTTTGTGGGGATATTGTTGCTAACCTTTCCACTTTACTATTCCGTACGTTTTGTTCCTAAATCTTACATACATGAAATCAAAGAAATCATTATAACTAATGTGGTGTTTCTGCTAGGTATATTGCCGGGTGCATTAATTATTGTGAATTGCTTATAGCTTGAGTGCCAAGTCTCAGATACAGGGTAGACCCTTTACCAAGCCAGAGTTTTTGTCTTGGAGTGATACCATCACCATATGCTGGGGTTTCCTAATTGACGATAACTTCCTTCGATTTCCAAGATAGCAAAGCTTGTGTCGACATGGAACACGACAGACCGGTCGCATTTTCTGTCCCTGATCAATTCTCTTCATTCTAGGGCTCTACTATTGGCTCACGTCTCTGAGGGTCGGATTTTGTAAGCTGCGCAATGATGTTGACATTTAAACCCGGTTTGGTTTTGATTATTGACTACTCGGCAAAGCTTTCCGTATCCCATGAA